>CM024242.1:57097-216594 GCA_013421045.1 Propylea japonica | reverse complement strand
TTATTAATCTGAGCAGGAATATCTGTAAAAAATTAGAAAAAGCCCTGAGCACGAGCTTTTAAGCGCTCGTTTATTGGTGGAGCAATAAGACTATTACCTCAAAATTTTATATGGGACTTGAAATTGATACCAAATATACAGGATGTCCCAAAACTCGACGCAACCCGGAACCTGGTGAAAAGGGAAGTAATGCTGGTTGTCAGAAAAAATATAAAAAAAATCTAAGTTGCATGATTTCAAAATAATGGGCATTAAAAAAAACACGCCAAATTCCACACCCTGTGACAGTCTTTTCGCTCCTGTTGCCACAAATATCAACTTTTTCCAACTTTTTTTTGCTGTGTAACCTTGAATAATGCTTGTCTGAACTGTAATCAAAATTTGGATACCAGCTGCTCTAGGTTTCATGAAAATAGGGCTTGCTTCTCAGAAAAAAAAATTCAAAATAAACAATTGCCTAGTTTCAACTGACTGTATTGAAAAAAAAATGTACTACGCAAGTTTGGCAAGTTTTGTCAAAAGTTGGCGCATTTAGTAAGGATTCCAAAATGGTATAATACTTGTTAAATTGTAGCTGCCGTAGTTCAAATTTATTTTCGATTGCTTTTGAATACACTTTCTTAAACTGCTTTCCAGTAAAAAAGTCCAATGGATTCAAGTCCGGTGAACGGGCCGGCCACCAGATTGGACCAGAACGTCCGATCCATCTTCCGGGAAAACATGTTACCAAGAGAAAAATTTCCAGAGAAATTTCTCCGGAAAATTTTTTTCTGGAGAAATTATTTTCTCTGGAAATTTTTTTTTCTGGTAACATTTTTTCCCGGAAGATGGATAGGACGTTCTGGTCCAATCTCGTGGCCGGCCCGTTCACCGGACTTGCATCCATTGGACTTTTTTACTGGGAAGCAGTTTAAGAAAAAGTGTATTCGAAGGCAACCGAAAATAAATTTGAACTACGGCAGCTACAGTTTCACAACTATTATACCATTTTGGAATCCTTACTAAATACGCCAACTTTTGACAAAACATGCCAAACTTGCGTGTTCCATTTTTTTTTCAATACAGTCAGTCGAAACTAGGCAATTGTTTATGTTGAATTTTTTCTGAGAAGCAAGCCCTATTTTTATGAAACCTAGAGCAGCTGGTATCAAAATTTTGATTATAGTTTAGACAAGCATTATTTAAGGTTAGACAGCAAAAAAAAAGTTGGATAAAGTTGATATTTGTGGCAACAGGAGCAAAAAGACTGTCAGAGGGTGTGGAATTTTGCGTGTTTTTTTAAATGCACATTATTTTATAATCATGCAACTTAGATTTTTTTATATTTTTCTGACAACCAGCATTACTTGCCTTTTCACCCGGTTCCGGGTTGACGTCAAGTTTTGGGACACCCTGTATAAGGTTCCATAAATAAGTGGTATTGAAAATTTTATGGAACGCCCTGGGGTCACAGAGGGGAAGAGACACTGACTTCCGAAACAGTATGGTGAGCGGAATCTTAATTTTTATGAGGCATCTCAACGCCAAATTGTAAGAGAATTACAGCTTATTGCAATAAAGTGAGGACAAGTTCTCAATGAATAGAAAAATGTTTGAACTCCATATGGTGCACTTTCCCTTTCATCTGAGAAACGGCCCACTAACTATTGATTGCATCCCACGACAGACAGGTGACCCAAGGTGAACAAATGGAGCGTACTAAATTGCATTATATTGTTGATAGCTGAGTATTTGAGATATGTTCAGGAGAAGCAGGAAAAAATTAATACCAACTGGTTCATTTCAAACCTCATAATTCAGGAGAGGTGCTTTTGAGCGCTCGTTCATGGTGGAGCAATGAGGCTATTACCTCGAAATTTGTATCGTATGTATGGACCAGTTTTTACGATTATTTGTCAATTCAGTCTGATATATATTTTTTTCACAGCAGTCATTCAAACTTAAGTCAACGTTTTAACTTCGGCATAAAATACAACAAGTTAGACATTTTTTGAAGGATTTTGTTCTAGTTCTCGGTGAAGTTATTACTTCATTGTTTAAATCAACTAAACAGGATAGCCTAGGTAAAAAATGAGTTTGAAGTAATTTCTAGCAATTCTAGGCGATAAAAGACCGAAAACTGGAGTTCTTTAAAAAATACACAAAAGTGGTGATATCTCGAAAACCAGCGGACTTTTACTGGGGTCATGTTGATGCTATCTGATAGACCTAATGCCAATCTATCTTCAGTGTCACTTTCGCGTGGTATTTTTGGGATACCCTGTATATTAAATTATGCGGACAATGAATTCAAGTGAATTTTAGTTCAAAATCGAAACATGTGAAAAACTTTCAGTTCAACATTTAAAATAACAGAAATAAGCACATGAGAAAAAGTACGCTAATATTTAATTTGGGCGAAATTATGGGTATTGTCTTTTTTTCAGAAATAAACGAGGAATGAGGAAAATACCGAAATATATTGTGTTTAATGCGTCAACTTATGAGTTGCAAGAAAAATATATTATAGAATTTCATGAATAATGACGTAAACTATAGAAACGAATACTCGTAAGTCATAAATACCGGAAAGTCTAATAATTTAGACCCGATGAGTTATGTTTTCGTTATTCTGTTAACTTCGAAGTAGCCAAACAAAACTTATTGAATGGTCTTATAAGTAGAAATAAGTATTTCTTGGCCTTTGTTGCTTCGGAGGCTGCTTTCAATTAGCCAACAATCCTTAATGAGATCATGAATGAGTAATCCCACGTCGAACCCACTTACTTTGCCATTCACTGTGATGAAGTCTTCGATCGATATGTTACGGGCAATATAAATAACTGGGCATTGTTTATAATGCCCGGGCAATTTGAAAAGTGCCCAAAAGAATATGACAAAATGATAAATTATGTTGCAAATATTACTATTGCAATTCATACAAATAACATTCCAGCTGAGACCATTCGGAATTTCATAGACGAGTTTTACTATCGCCTGGGAGTGCGGCAAGTAGGTGTAGGGAATTTTCAGTATCTAAATTCACTCGTAACTAGTACTGAGAAGATACACATTTTTCTGATTAAATGTTTCCCGAGATTTTCAACAAGTCTACACTTGACAAAAAAAGCTAGATTAGGATGCAGCTAAAGGTCGAAGAAAAAAATCATTTTATTCTCAGAGGAAGAAGTAAACTTACTTCTTCCTCTGAGATTTTATTCGAAATCAATTTAGCCATTTTTGAGCGGTCGTTCTACTCAAACTATAGACTACTGGCCCGTGTTGAATAATTATGGGTCATTTGAACCACCAGGTGACCTATCTAGAACGATATAAGAGCATAAAATAATAAGATTCAGCACTATGCCGTCACTTGTAAACAGTCCAACTGAGTGCAGGTGAGAATTCGAAAGTACAGGTAGAGTGGGTACATTTTGATCACATATTTTTGTACGGCATTCTTACCATCGATAGATCTGTGAAAAATAATAAGAACTCGCGTAGCGCCGTAAAAAAATGGGGAGCCACAAAGTCGAAACTTTTTCTTCATTTTCCGACAATTACCAGGGCAAATTTGGTCATTTGATTTTGTACGGCATCTGTGTTATACTATTTCAATACTGCTTCTAATCCATTATTCCGGAACACCGTACAAAAATCATGCTACAAGGGAAACAAATCTATGGTTGCAATCCCCTCTCTTTCCGCAGTCCAGGGGGTGATTTGACACAACATAAAATAAATTTATTTTGAAAGTATTTTATGCAAAGAAAATATTTTTTTATATGCCGTACATTTTCCTTGGTCCAAATGGGAAAAAGAAAACATCCATTTATTTGTACTAATTTTCATGGTCTTTTCGTGATTGTAGGTTCCTAGTTAGAAACTATGTTGAATATGGGTTTGTATACTATCCATAGTAACCATTGATGAAACATGGATACACCACTATAAACCAGAATCAAAATAACAGCAAAAGAATGTGTAGGACTGGATGGAATCGCGCATATTTTCGTGATATTTACGAATCTTACTATTCAAAAGGCATCGAAATGTTGGAAAATCGTTGGACTTAGTATATACAGGGTCTTTCACGAGGAACCTCACCCATATTTATAGAGATAAAAGAATGTTAAACATGGTAAGTTTTTGCATATGGTTCATAGGGAATTATTTATTTATCACTGGAGAGAAAACCGATGGCCGATTAGTTGAAATAAAGAGGTTTCCAATACAAATTCGAATCAAAATTCGTCATCTATTTAGGAACAACCTGTAACTTTTTTCTCTTGCATATTAGGGTAGTAAAATCTAGAACATGGTTTAAGTAACTGTTCCTGAAAATTTCATGTTTTTGCCGTGAACGGAAAAGAAATAGCTGAAAATTCAAGACGAAAAACAGTTCTTTGTGAATAACTATAAATATCCATTTCAGGGCAAGGGGTGTGATGCATACAATCACATTATTTTTTAACGTAGATTCAATATCTGCCATAAAAAAATGGGGTTCTAATTTGAAAAAATTGATTTTTCACGATTTTGTCATCCCTAACTTTGAAAGCGATTTTTTCACCGCCTGTATCATGAATCGCGATTTCGATTTTCAAAGTGGATACATCAATCTTACATCTTGAGAAATCCCAAAAATGAAAATTTTCCATCCAAAAACCTCGAAGTTATTCTTGTTTCACCGGAGCTCTATTTTCGATTTTTTTTTTGAATTTTCTCTCAGAGAGAATTTTCCAACCAAAACTGAAAAATGTTACATCAAAATAACTTGAAATTTTCTAAGGAATCATTTCTTCTGCAATAAAAAATGGTGTTCTAATTTGAAAAGCAGAAGTTGACGTCATTTCCGGAAAAACCGGAGGTGCTCATGCCTTGAAAACATTTTAGATTTCATCAGCATCGTGAAATACTTATAAGTGCTGAATTTCATGAAAATATTACGTTCAGTAGTTTCCCGTATAAATATGGGTGAGGTTCCTCGTGAAAGACCCTGTATAGCTAAAATACGTACGACCAACTATCAATTCATCCTATACCTGGAGCGATTGAAGCATCAGAGAAAGAATACGTTTAATGGCTGACTCGTCCACATTTTCTTCTCGTAGAAGTTGAATCACCTTCCGCTAAAATACCGAGATGAGTGTTCGAATTGGCCGCACCTTTCGCTATGAGCAACCCGATCTGAACGATCCAGCCAGTAGAGAGCATGCCATGGTAGACTGCGAGCTGATCACATACCAGGGTCATGGGAATTTCTCATCTTAGTTCCGAAATACCAGACTTGTCTGCGGATATTTAAAGGTTCGTACCCACGGTCGGGAGACCGCACCTTCATGGTGCACACACGATTCGGTGCGATTCTGTTTGCGCATAGCCATACTGCTAAGATAAAGATATGACTATCTTAGCAAGATGCGCAATATTCTGTATTCTGATCCCACTCTGTGGCAATATGATCTGCCAATTTAGCCATAACCTTGCTAGCCGCATTGCATCTTAGCAAGGTCGAAAGAGTCACTTTGCCATAGGCCTACTCTGCTCAAAAGGAATAACAATCTTGCCAGGACCAAAACAGTATGACCATAAATACGATAGGAAAACATTTATTTCATTTGAATTTTTCATAGGGTGTGAAAATAGGTAAGTATGTTGCAATGAAAATGGAACTGACGTACTACAGAACATTTAATTTTAGGAGAATTCTTAGATCGCAAAACCGACATATCAGGGACTGTAGTGAAGTTAATCAAAATATTTCGATAGGACAAATAAGCCGTTTCTGATTTGATTGAAAAGTTGAGAAAAGTTATGGATGAACCAACTCCACAATTTTTTGCTTATGACAGCTATAAGACTACAGTTGGTGAGGACTTCAATCTAGGAATGAGCCTACTAGTTATGTGAAGAGTAATACATAAAATAAGGACCTCATCTCAACAAATTGATTGCCTCGATATGTAACATTTCTTTCAAGTAATGAGGATGTGAAGAAAGCATCAATAGAAAGGGTTTCCACAGTATAAATACTAAAAATGTACAAGCTGTTAGTATATTTCCATATTTTTTCCTTATATTTGATTGAATCATCATTTTTCAGATATTTGATGTATATAATATAATAATAACAAATGCACATTTCCATGGAGTTGCCCACGAATTGGCTTTGCCATGTTTAAAAATTTATCGGTACATGAGATCAAAGTATGTGGAAGGAAAAAGAAATTGTTTTCTTCTAGGAAATTTTGGGTATCCTATCCAGCCCTGAATTATGACACCATTTCTCAATACTCTTTCTAACAATGCAGAGGAAAAATACAGCAAAATTCATTTTTCAATGAAAAATGTTGTCGACGGAGACTTTCAACAGGAACTTATATTTAATGAACGAATAGAAGTTTATTTCAAATTTCTATTGATATTGTATGAAATTGTTTATTGATAACAAAAATAAAATAAAACTTCATTCTGTGATTTAATTGTGAAAATTTCTCAGCCTCAAACACATCACACCAACAGCTTCAGCTATTCGGCAGAATGCTGAGATCGTGTTTTCATTAATTAATCATTATGTATGAAAATATCTTATTTAGACGAAGCATTCAATCTTTTTTTGTTCCATTTTATACAGCATTCACAAAATTTGTGAGTTCAGCCCACTTGATATTCACGTGCTGTATATTTCTAATAGGTGGGTTTTTCCTGTCACTTTAATTCTATTATATTCATGGAAGTTTATCAATACTTCTATATGAGTTTTCTTGGTTCTCCTATTTCGCAAAATTTTTGAAATTCTCATTACAAGTGTTTGAAAACACAGAAATGTCATAACAATACCTCAAAATAGTAGTTCAAATATCATAAGGCGTTTTCGGATACTTACTCGGGTTAACTCGATCCCTAACCTTGGCGTTCGTTTACCTACCCCGAACATCCAACCCGTGTTCGGAAAGTACGGGGTTATTAACTCGATCACTGACCCAGGTTGATTTATCGTAACCCTACTCGAGAGTAGGGTTCTGGAGGCACCGCATGCGCACTGCAGTTCAATTTTGTATTTGAAAAAAGCGGGAATAAATCTTCTACTCCTTTCTAAATAATTTCATATATTCTATTCCTAAAATTATGGAAAGAGAAGAGAATTTGGCTCATTGTAAAATGAGTGGTTCCTTGAGCCGAGAAAAATGATGTGCAACAACTTCTTCATAACTTTGTATGCAGATCTTTCTGCGTAAAAGCTGAAGCCTTATTTACTTCTTTAATAGGTAGGTACTCGAAGATAACATTGAACAAGTGAGGGCACACCAGAAATTATAAGAAATATTTTACAGAAGCCAATAAATCCTGCAAAGCTAAAGGAAATAAGTGAATAAATTGGAACTGGAAAAATAAATTCTCTACTTCTCAAGCATAGGTAGTCAAAAATGTAATTAAACATGGAAGGGCACACGAGAAATTATAAGAAATATTCAACAGAAGCTCATAAATGCAAGCATATCTAGAGACAATCCGAGAATAGACTGGGATCGAAAAAATAAATTCATTAATTTGTTTGGTTATGTTATTGATACGACTGTCACTTCAAATCCTAAACCTGATGTGTTCATAAACACTGAACCCGGGTCCGAGACCCGAGTAGATCCGTCACGTGACTCGATGGATCGAGTTAGTAACCCTGAGTAAGTTTCCGAAAACGCCTATATACAGTAGACTCGATAATCCGGATCAATTAATGCAAGGGATGATCCGGATTAAAGAGGAATCCGGAATACCGCGTCTTACAATTCAGTAAATATGCAATTTAAAAAAACGGTTGATATAAATATAAGCTTTATTATCGAAACCATAAAACAAATATATAATTTGGAATAATTAGATATTTTACGTTTTCTACTGTAAGGGAAAAAGAATGCTGAACAATAGCTTTCTCTGTATATCTTTCAGAAGCTGAATATCAGTAATTGCCATGAGTTATGGAATAAACAGACTCCATCGAATTGATCTATGCTCTAAATGCATTTGCTAACATTATCCCCGTCTTCGAGGATCGAAAAAATATGTGCTAAAAGGCCTTTTCGGTATTTCAGTTTTGTTAATTTAATATCATTATGATCCATATGCTGTATCAAAGCTGTATGGTTTTGAGGTAGAAACATTCCATTCCATCTCACTAATTAATTATTCTTGTCTGACTTTTTTTGTCTTATACCATTGTGCACTATTATATTATACCAAAAGAACGCCCGATCGTCGTCATAGAAATTGAGTTACGACAAGTTAGAACCGTAAACCACGTATGCAACGATCGGAAATTGGATTATTGAGTCTTGCATTCCGGATTATAAGGACATAACACAATCTTGACGTCAATCCGGACTAGTAAATATCCGGATTATCGTTCTCCGGATTATCAAGTCTCTTCTGTATTACAGTGTTGCCAGCTATTGGATTGTCGATTCTCAAGCAATATTTCTAATGCAAAATTCATAACCAATATTGCTATAACATTCGAAACAGGATAAGCAATACCGTTGTCGTATTGCTATGAATTTGGGGGACAGCAATATTGCTTGATTCATAGCAATATGCGGACAGAATCGCATTCATAGAGAAAATTTGTTCTATGATCGCATTTAATAACAGCCATTCAGAGAAGTCTAGTTTATCTTCACAGTCAGTTCAATTTCGAAATTCCTCTGGATGATTTAAATATCCGAAGAAGTGGTTGAAAAGAAGGAGACTGTATGATAAATGACCGATCAGGAGGAGGACGATGAACGATGCAAGTCGTCATAAAATCGTCGGCCTTCAGGCTGGAATCCCGGCATGATGGCAATAATCCAAAACATTCTTCTGATCGAGAAGGCATTCTCAGTGTAATGATATGGTTCGCTTTTTTAAAAACTCTAATTGGCTTAACGCACCGGCGAATATAAAATATATTTACAGAACGCGAGGTGAATTTTACCACCACCGGCCTCTCGTGAAGTTCTCCTTGATATGACGGAGATGGAATGATTTATTTTAGTAGGAATATTGTGGGAACAGGACGTGAGAATACTCGCGAAGAAAATTAACGTCTCTATACATTTACCATATTGGCGAATAATTCATTGAAATTGTGTTATTCTTTTTCCGTCAATAGATTCTAATTATAGAAATAACTAGGTTTTACCCGCGACTTCGTCCACATAAGTTTTTTTTGTTTTCTCCCGGCTGTAAGTCCCCCTGCAACAATGTCCCACTATCGTGTTCCAATCCTCAACTTCACATCAAAATTTGTTCAAAAGCAACTTAAGCTACATAATGGATAGCTCCGAATGTTTCCTTGGTAAATATAAAAATTAAATAATGTAAATCGGTTTAAAATACTACTAACTACCTACCTGCCAACCCCCGATGTTAGACAGTGTGACATCCGCAAAATCGTCTGCGTAGGAAGTACTAAATTATGGCGCCTACCGACCCTCTAAGTTAGAAAAGTGATCAAATACTAACTTGAAGTCTTAGTAACACTCAGTTTAAAAAAAAAACATCAAAATCATTGCAGTAGCTATGGCGTCATGCGCTTCTTGACACGATCACGCTAGATTTTTGCGGGAATGAGGTATTTTCCCGCCGTAAAAAGTAGCCTGTGTCCGTGCCTAGGATACTATCTTTATATTAGCCAAGTCTCATAAAAATCCGTTCAGACGTTAAGGCGAGAATAAGGTAAACTTTTAAAACAAACGATTAAAAATCACTAACTTAATTAGTTTTCTGCCTACTGCCTACGCCTTAAGTACGTAGCCGATAGCATGAATATTAATAGCCCATATCCTTTTCTAGGTTACTATCTATCACCTAACTAAATTTCATTAAAATCCGTTCAGCCGTTTAGGCGTGAAAGAGTAACAGACAGACAGACAGACAGAGTTACTTTCGCATTTATAATATTAGTATGGATATTTGGGGTATTTCTATCTTTTTTGCATTTCGTATTCAATTCTTAGTCCAGCATTCGCCTGCTATCACTAGTAGAGCAAGAGCCCGTGAACGCCAGACCTTCGTTATTTTATAAAAGCTGAAAAATCGTCTACGCATGCTCCCAACACAGGTAAGAACGACGGACCATTATGAAGTTTGGGTTACCCTGGCTTTGGCAGGTAAACGGTATTGAAGGGTTGTAAAATACTGATCTAATTTCGTCAAATTATAAAGTGTGATTTTTTGATATTACCTTCAGAATATCATTAAAAATCACGTCATCAATTGCCAGACACTTACTATAGTGGCAACCCCTTGCCAGACACCCTTAATGTTCATTAAATTATATGTAATTCTACTTACGTTACAGTATAAAAGCTGTTTGTAACAACATGAGTATAGAAAATGGTCAAAAAACTATTTTCATCTGAGTTTAAATATTTTCTATGGTTTCAACTGTTGATGAGCACAAAAAAATGGAGCTTCTTATAACAAGAGCAGTCTCCTTCCGTCAATCTCATTATTTCTATGATTTCAACTTATTTTTACAAAATTCCAATATGGATATATTTCATAAACTGTTATGTCTCAAAGTGGATTACGAAATAACGAGAAGTTCAACATGATCCTGTCTAATGAGATGGATGCGGGAGAAAATTTTTATTGATCTCCAGAATAAATAAGCACAAGTGCCAGTCCATTTCAAATCGAATATGAAATAACGCATGAAGATATTATTAAAGTCGTCAATTTAATTAGAAAAGCAACAAAGGAAAATATTTTTCAATACAAAATAGTGATTACAATTATAGGTCAGTAGGTAATAACTTAAAATGTTTCACAGTTTCACAGAAGATGCTCATATCGTTGAACATCCGCAGCAATGCACAGTCGATACCTTTTCACGATATTTCTTGAGTTGTCTGAATATTGACTTGTGCGGTTGAATTCTTTCTGGAAAACTATTCAAATAGTCTTGTGATGCTTCATCTTCATGATAATTGCATCTAATGTAAAATTCGAGCATGTTGAACTTTTCATTACGTTCATAATTCATTGCAGAATGAAAAAATAAATACGTTTTTCGAAACAATGATATCGCTGATTTGAATTCAAACTTTTGAATGATTTGACATTAAAAGCTCGAATCTCTATGAGTAAAGAGCATAGAAATAAGAAGACCACTGGAAAGAGATTGTGGTAATTATACGATGTTAAATTTTTCTGTGTTCATCAACAGTTGAAACAATAGAAAATATGGAGACTCAGATGAAAATAGGTTTTTGACCATTTTCTATACTCATATTCATACAAACCATACAATTTTATATATTTTTGAAATCAGAAAAAAACTGAAGTTTCAGAAAATGGCACAAAAATCTAGTGTTCCCATTTAAAAAACATAACTTTGGATCATAGCTTCGTAATTAAAAATGGTGCAAAAAAGACGAGCATGCCACTGAATTCTACGTAAAAAAGTGCCTCTATAATGTTTTAATTTCAGAACTCTATCATCAGTATTAGCGGAGATATGAATTTTTTTCGATATCGCCACTTTTCCAATTTTCGCTTATAACTTGAAAACAAAAGAAGGTAGCCAAAAATGAATAATACTCTTGTTAGTTTCTCAGAAAAAGAGATCGAGAAGTGGGTATCAGGTTTTGTCTATCTCCTCTGGTTCAAAAGTTGTAGTGCTAAAACATCGAAATATGCCCACCCTGTACTTATCTATGTTCCAGTAGAGTTTTGACATTTCCGTAGTGCTTCTGAATACTTTGTGAACGGTTGCCATGAGGATTGCACATTAAAACGGCTAAAAAAATTGAGCATTAAAAGGGGTCATTAATGCTCAATTCGTACACATTAAAATCACCTTTTATTTAGAGGTCGGCGGGAAAGTGAATTTTCTCAATAACTAGGTTTATACTTTTATAGGTACCATCATAGGGAATTACCTCTACTAAATTTCCTGTGAGGGATCACCTCGAATTGAAATTTACAACAAAGCCATAAATCAATGAGGAATATTTTCAAAAGATGCCCAAAATATAACTTGATTAATATATCCTTCTCCAAAAAGAATGAAGCAAATCAAATTTTGTACCTTCTGTTATTTATTTACATAATTCTCCTCTTAATATCAAATTTATCCAACAGATGAATAAATAAAGACCGAGAATTGGACAGGAAATCTGGATGACAAATCAAAGCGTATATGAAGCACTCAAAAAAATATGCATAAACATCTATCTAGTCATTAAATTATGTAAATATTTAAGAGGAAAATTCTAGAAGGATTCTCGTAATATTTCAACAACAATTTTGACAGGGGAATCGCCAAGTTTATTTATAAATCAGAATGTGGCAGTTTTTAATATACTCTTCAACCTGAGGAAGCCACAGTTTGAGATGTTTAGGAAAAGTGTACCCGTATTATCCAGTCAATTTCTTGAACTAACCCCATGTTTTATTTTATTTTTGATACAAATCAAAATCAACAAACTATCCTATTACAGTACAGACTCAATAATCCGGAGAACGATAATCCGGATATTTACTAGTCCGGATTGCCGTCAAGATTGTATTATGTCCTTATAATCCGGATTGCAAGACTCAATAATCCGAATTTCCGATCGTTGCATACGTGGTTTACGGTTCTAACTTGTCGTAACTCAATTCATATGACGACGATCGGGCGTTCTTTTGGTATAATAGTGCACAATGGTATAAGACAAAAAAAGTCAGACAAGAATAATTAATTAGTGAAATGGAATGGAATATTTCTACCTCCAAACCATACAGCTTTGATACAGCATATGGATCATAATGATATTAAATTAACAAAACTGAAATACATACCGAAAAGACCTTTTAGCACATATTTCTTCAATCCTCGAAGACGGGGATAATGTTATCAAATGCATTTAGAGCATAGATCAATTCGATGCAGTCTGTTTATTCCATAACTCATGGCAATTACTGATATTCAGCTTCTGGAAGATATACAGGAGAAAGCTATTGTTCAGCATTATTTTTCCCTTACAGTAGAAAACGTAAAATATCTAATTATTCCGAATAACATATTGTTTTATGGTTTCGATAATAAAGCCTATATTTATTTAAACCGTTTTTTTAAATTGCATCTTTACTAAATTGTAAGACGCGGTATTCCGGATTCCTCATTAATCCGGATCATCCCTTGCCTTAATTGATCCGGATTATCGAGTCTCTACTGTACGTCTAATAGGTCAAGTAAAACAGTAACCCTGTATGCGTAAACATTGAGATGAAAATGCTACAAGACTCAATTGTGGTTTCAGATTCTCTGAATGTCTTGCCGGAGTTGAACTGAAAATTATATTTTTTCAATTTCTAATAACAATAATCAGTTTTTCAGTTCCGATATGTATCAACCAGCAATCTTAAAAAACCCTCAATAAGCATAGTTTGTTCTGAAAAATAGCTTCAAGTAAAATTATTATGATTTCTTTGTAAATGCATCTTAATCAAATCTAATTCGAAGAAAAAATAATATAAGTACACTATATTCGTGAATAAGTGCGACAAACTTCAGGGAGTGATTTTGCATGAAAAAGAATTACATTTCGCCCTATAAATTTTGTCTTTCTACAAATTCTTCATTTTCGATGAAGTTTTTTTAAAACTGATTTTTTATCTATTGCTCTGATACCGGTCGAGAATGCGAATGACATTTTGTAGGTTTCAGAGGGTAGGTACCCTATTAGACAATTTTTGACAAGCAATTAAAATTTCTTTTCATCACCGGCGCGGATTTGGTCAATATATTGATTCTCACTGAGATTTTTCGATGTAACAATTATTTCTTAATAATAAGCGAAAAACCTTTCCTGCCTTTTTTCGTCAGTGGCGTTTTTATGGAAAAATGAAACAACGCAACGTCGCTACTACATAAGGTGTTTGATAACGCTAAATACACGTTTAGATTTTCAATTTTTTGCATAAAAACTGCGGTCCATGCGAAAAAATGACAAGAGAGATTTTTTGACAGGAATTGAGTGAAAAATTCAAAAATTATAGTTATTCTGAAATATCTCAGTGGCTTACCACTGTAAAACACTCTGCACAAACTCAGAAGTTCAAAATGTTAAAGGGTGTCCAACAATTATTGTAGAAATAGCAAATCATGAATGCTATTAAAGAAAAAATATTCCTCACCTTTTCTTTAAACGTTGATTCAACATCTACTTCAAATCGTCATCATGGTGATATATCTGAAAATAAAAACAACTTGAAACATACAATACTGCTAAAATGGAAGAGACCTACTCCAATAAATGGATTGGAACAGGCGGATGGATGATGAGAAGCCCCGATTTTCATGTGTGGGTGCAAACTTCTATCGTAAGAAGTAATTCAAGGAAACGAATTTGTGCGAGAAATGGCGAAAAAAGTTAAAAAAATATTGTTGTGTTTTTCTTCGTTTCTTCAACCTTAAACTGAAAATATACCCTTCATCTGTAATTGGGCCAATTTTTTGTTTATTGAAAAGCAAATGTAATACCTTCGTGAACAGCTGAGAGAAAGGGGAAATTTTCCAAAACATCTACAGAATAACTTACATACATTTTTTCCTGAGAAAAACGCTTTGATGTTAGAAACATTCAGTGATGTCTTTTTATTTTCTAATAGTAGGTTAGTTTTTGTCGAGAATTTTTATTAATTGACATTACCTTTTAAGCAGATTTGTCAAAAATAGAGCTCTCTTTCTGAAAAACGGTGAAAAACATAAACAATTAGAGATTTCAAAAAAATCTTCCAAACTCAATATCTCAGTAACGGGGAAATCGATTGCCTTTGAATACACTTTTTCTTAAACTGCTTCCCAGTAAAAAAGTCCAATGGATTCAAGTCCGGTGAACGGGCCGGCCACCAGATTGGACCAGAACGTCCGATACATCTTCCGGGAAAAAATGTTACCAGAAAAAAAAATTCCAGAAAAAATAATTTTTCCAGAAAAATTTTTCCCTGAGAAATTTCTTTGGAAATTTTTTTTCTGGTAACATTTTTTTTCGGGAAGATGTATCGGACGTTTTGGTCCAATCTGGTGGCCGGCCCGTTCACCGGACTTGAATCCATTGGACTTTTCCACTGGGAAGCAGTTTAAGAAAAAGTGTATCCAAAGGCAATCGAAAATAAATTTGAACTACGGCAGCTACAGTTTAACAAGTATTATACCATTTTGGAATCCTTACTAAATGCGCCAACTTTTGACAAAACATGCCAAACTTGCGTAGTACATTTTTTTTCAATACAGTCAGTTGAAACTAGGCAATTGTTTATTTTGAATTTTTTTCCTGAGAAGCAAGCCCTATTTTCATGAAACCTAGAGCTAGCTTTTTGGATTTGCCAATAAGGCGGAATATTTATTGATTTTCAACTATTCTCTTATGTTATAATGAATCAATTACAGAAATCAATGTTGAATTCCTCCTGTTTCATTGCAAGAAACGAAATTCCATTTCGTCATAACCAATCGCACAAATAAGAAGTACCTAACGTTCTAGATGAATGATAGCTATGAAGAAGAAGAAACTAATCATACAGGTAGAGTCATTCCGCCTTCTAAAAACACGTCTGATATAGCATGAATGCGGCGCTTCAGGATCATCAATTCCTGTCATATAAAAGCAAAGAACCATCGGCTTTGGTCATTATCATCAATTTCCCATTATTGCGGAAAGAGGTCTGCTTGACCAGTGGCGGCCCGTGAGATTTCAATCAGAGGAGGTCTGAGCCTCGAGTACGCAGAAAACATAAAAATTATATCACAACTGTCTCTACTTGGCTTGCAAAAAAAATTGAAAATACAGTAGAGACTCGATAATCCGGAGAACGATAATCTGGATATTTACTAGTCCGGATTGACGTCAAGACTGTATTATGTCCTTATAATCCGGATTGCAAGACTCAATAATCCGAATTTCCGATCGTTGCATACGTGGTTTACGGTTCTAACTTGTCGTAACTCAATTTTTATGACGACGATCGGGCGTTCTTTTGGTATATAATAGTGCACAATGGTATAAGACAAACAAAGTCAGACAAGAATAATTAATTAGTGAAATGGAATGGAATGTTTCTACCTCCAAACCATACAATTTTGATACAGCATATGGATCATAATGATATTAAATTAACAAAACTGAAATACCGAAAAGGCCTTTTAGCACATATTTTTTCGATCCTCGAAGACGGGGATAATGTTAGCAAATGCATTTAGAGCATAGATCAATTCGATGCAGTCTGTTTATCCCATAACTCATAGCAATTATTGATATTCAGCTTCTGAAAGATATACAGGAGAAAGCTATTGTTCAGCATTCTTTTTTCCTTACAGTAGAAAACGTAAAATATCTAATTATTCCAAATAATATATTTGTTTTATGATTTCGATAATAAAGCCTATATTTATTTCAACCGTTTTTTTAAATTGCATCTTTACTAAATTGTGAGACGAGGTATTCCGGATTCCTCATAATCCGGATCATCCCTTGCATTAATTGATCCGGATTATCGAGTCTCTACTGTATTTGGATAGAATGATAGAAAATATACATATAGGGAAATGTCATTATTCTTTACTTGAACTTGAATGTATAATTGAATAAAATGCAGGTAATTTAGGGGTGGCCGACCTCCTCTGCCTCCTCTGAGCGGCCGCCACTGGCTTTGACCATCGGAAGGTCATACCTGGATACGAAGAGATGTGCTTGAACACAAAAGGCGAATGTGTACTAGGAATTTACGGCTAGAATTAGCGTCGTCATTAGCGTATATGTTTACCACAAATAGGCTGTAATTTCGCTATAGATGCGTCCATAAAATCTCTTATTGCATATATCTGAGTAAGATTATTCAGTCAGGCGTTCGATTAGTCTGGGAAACTACAAGATTGATGAGCTTGTATTGCATATGCTTTTTGCATGTGATCGCAAAATTTCATTATGATTGGTTTTGTTTTATTTGAGATATGGAGGAACAAAAATTTTTAATGGTCATATTTTATGGAACACCCTGTACGATTTACATTTCACTGAGTTGGGAAAAACCATTGGTTCGTTTTCGTTCCTTCTAATTCAGAAATCACGTATCTAAGACATAATAATTCGAATATTCGAATTATTCGAATCATTCGATTTATTCGAATATTCGAAAATAGAATATTCGATTTATTCGAATTGTTTGAATAAATTATTTACAATTATTTGAATTAAGTTTATCATTGAGACAAAGCGAAATATTCGAATAAAGAGAATAAATAAATTTAAATAATTCTTTTATTCTATTAAGAGGTCAATTTTCTGGCTATTCAAATGTTAGGCATTTAAAATTAATAATCTATTCAAACCATTGCAAGTTAGTATATACAGTAGAGACTCGATAATCCGGAGAACGATAATCCGGATAATTACTAGTCCGGATTGACGTCAAGATTGTATTATGTCCTTATAATCCGGATTGCAAGACTCAATAATCCGAATTTCCGATCGTTGCATACGTGGTTTACGGTTCTAACTTGTCGTATCTCAATTTCTATGACGACGATCGGGCGTTCTTTTGGTATATAATAGTGCACAATGGTATAAGACAAAAAAAGTCAGACAAGAATAATCAATTAGTGAAATGGAATGGAATGTTTCTACCGTCAAACCATACAACTTTGATACAGCATATGGATCATAATGATATTAAATTAACAAAACTGAAATACCGAAAAGGCCTTTTAGCACATATTTTTTCGATTCTCGAAGACGGGGATAATGTTAGCAAATGCATTTAGAGCATAGATCAATTCGATGCAGTCTGTTTATTCCATAACTAACTGGCAATTACCTACTGATATTCAGCTTCTGAAAGATATACAGGAGAAAGCTATTGTTCAGCATTCTTTTTCCCTTACAGTAGAAAAACGTAAAATATCTAATTATTCCAAATAATATATTTGTTTTATGATTTCGATAATAAAGCCTATATTTATTTCAACCGTTTTTTTTAAATTGCATCTTAACTATGTAAGACGCGGTATTCCGGATTCCTCATTAATCCGGATCATCCCTTGCATTAATTGATCCGGATTATCGAGTCTCTACTGTATCTATTTTATTTCGATCGGTTCTGTTCTGTCTGGGATATTGAGAAATCATTTCATTTCATGAAACACCCTGTACGAATTTGCTGGATGAAAACTCAAACACGGCATTCAGTAACCAAACTTAACCTGAAAATAACAAGTCTGTAGGTCCTAGGACAAAATTGAATTTGACCAAGTATTCGTCATCAGTGAGTCAAACGTTATTGTTCGAGACCAATTTCAGGTTCGAATTCAAAAACTACAGTTATTTTGTTTTGTCAAAAATGTATAACTTTCTTTTAATTAGGAAGAGCGCTCAAAAAGAATTTCATGGAAATATCTCAAGTAGTTCTTCATATGATTATGCCGGTTTCGTTGCCATAGAATAATCGTAAAACTAAATTCTCGTTGAATTATAAGTATATTGAATTACAAGTTAATGTTTACATTTATAATTGCATATATTATCCAAGTGTTATATCAAAAGTGCATGAACATAACAAAATAAGAGGCATTCCATTATTTAATATAAGACACTAAAACAAATGTTTTTTGCTGTTCCATCTCTAAAGTGCATACGTTATCTATGCGATAACAAATTTTAAAAATTTCAGGCGTGAGTTTATGCATGATGAATTGCCAAACCAAATTGAGAATAAATCACTGTTAAATTGGTCGTCATTTTGAACAGTAATGCCAACTTGAAGTTCTATACATCGAAAAAAAAAAACACCCGTTACATGAACAATATATACTGATGGACAAAATTATGCCTCAGCAACCTGGCATTGCCCACAGAAGACGTTAAAATTTGACTATAAAACATGACATTACTTAAACGCCCTGTACAACATGAAGATTTTATTTCTTGAACTTTTGTTTAATGGAGGAAATTCGACAATAACAGAGCTATAATTGAAAGAAAAACACGTTGAAATTTGACTTAAGATTGGGAAGATATCAATTGTTAAAATTCAACGAAATTTTAGGTGGTGCGCTAATTTGTCCATCAGTATATTTGTATAAGCATTACTTCAATTTTTTGAGACATCGCAACATTACACATCGACATATAGGTTTTGAATGAACTTTATAATACTAAGATCTCGAAACGTGGCTTTCTTCACATTCTGGTTTCCACAGCGAGTGAATCTCAAGAATCAATGTGAAGACTCCAGCCAAATACCCAATAAAGAGTATGATACAAGGTGTCAATATGTGCTCCAATGTTAATGGAGAAGTTTCCAATATTTTCGGTAATGCTTTAAGTTCATAATCGTAATTCTTCCGTATTATTTCTAAGAATCCGGAAGCAAATGCTCGGAACATCCACTTATCCAAAACTCCAGTTAAAGGATGTCCAAGTGGTAAAAGAGCTGACTCAATGGTCTTTTGAAATGGCTGATCCAACCACTTAAGCAAGGGAACGCGATCTTCTCCGACAAAAAATTTCTGATTATATTTCAGAAATATCGCTGTAGCCTCCACAGCCAATTTTCCATGAAGCATTGATTGAGTAGCGCAATAAATTGAGCTATTGCATACTTGATAATGAGTTTCTACATATTCCCTCTTTCCCATTATTTAATGAGGTGTTCAAGATCTTCAACTTCGAAAACTCCAAATATCATGTCCCTATCAACAATATCCTGAAAACTCCTTATGGGTTCTTCGTAAATCAAACTACTCAAAACAACATTGAAATTGCACTTAAATATCATGTTCATGAAAAAAGCTTGAATGAAAAGAAAGAAGAATAAAAGTTTGGTGGTTACGTTTATGATTCTTACCACAGGAGATCCCTCTATGAAATATTGAATATTTATCCAAAATACAGTTAACAATCTCAGCGAATGAAAGTTCCTTTCTAATATAAAATAAACAAAATACCATACTAGGGATAATATAAAACAAGTTGATATCCAGTAACACCAAACCTCAAATGACAAAACATGAAGCAAATACCTCCATCTTGGTACTTTTAGAGGCACTCGGACCAAGAAATTAACATTTTCGTAAGTGTATGGTACTATGTGATCTAAACCCTTTATAATATAAAGACCAACAAAACAATCGCAGATTTCGTTGTTTGCCAGAATAGCTCTCTTGTAATTGGTGAAATTTCCATCGTCAGGAAACCCAGGATCGTACCATTCAGGTATTAAACCGATTCGCTCGAGAAGAAGGTTGAATATCTCTAGATTTATACCCACTTGAGTTTCATTAGGTCCGGTAGAATATCCAGGCTCGTACAAAAAAACACATTTTCATCACGGAATCTTTTGCAAAATCGTGTTGATTCTTGTTGAAGAAGGAGAAATCAATTAATTCACTTCTACCCAATTGCGAGCAACTTCCCAGGTTTATATCCTCAAGATCAAAATCTCGAAACGATTTCTTTCTATAAGGATAAAACGTAGTGATGTTTAGAAACACAGAGTCAATGAACGTCACCTTAGAGATGAAAACACTCGATAAAAATCTTAACATTTCGGTATTAAATGTGCGAACTATAAAAATGAATTTTGCTTTCGGATTGAATTCAGTTACTGACTTCAAAGTTTCGATAGCTTCGTTCAATTTTATAACAGTCAAGTTAACTATATACATATTTGGCTTCCATCTGAAGTCCTCATAGTGTACGTCCCTAGAGAAGTCGTATCTGAAAGATGGTGTTTCTGTATGAAGATCGGTTTCAAATGAGTAAATATGGTCTGTGTTTGACATTTGATGCTGTAGTATCATTTCAATGCACAACAGTAATCCTGCATTCGACCTCGAGGATACGTTCATGTTCTCTCATCGATTATTTGACAATAAGTCATTTAGCTGAAACTTAAATTGTTATTACTATTTGGTCAATATTATACAGGGTCTTTATAAATGACTAGCGACCCGCCCCGGCTTCGCACGGTAATATCTTCGAAAATATTTACTTAAATCATACGTCTGAATAGTCTGAATTTTTGTACCTTCCTACCCTATAAGTTAAGTAGTGTGATGAAATGTCGCTAAGTTTCGATCCAAGTAAAACTGTTAAATAAAGGCAGTTGCATCAAAATTTCATCATAAATTCCCTAAATTATAGCGCCTATCGACCCTCTAAGTTAGAAAAGTGATCAAATACTAACTTGAAGTCTTAGTAACACTCAGTTAAAAAAAACATCAAAATCATTTCAGTAGCTATGGCGTCATGCGCTTCTTGACACGATCACGCCAGATTTCCGCAAGAATAAGGTACTTTCCCGTCGTAAAAAGTAGCCTATGTCCGTGCCTAGGATTCTACCTTTATATTAACCAAGTCTTATAAAAATCCGTTCAAACGTTAAGGCGTGAATGAGGTAAACTTTTAGAATAAACGATTAAAAATCACTAACTTAATTAGTTTTCTGCCTACTGCCTACGCCTCAAGTACGATAGCATGAATATTAATAGCCCATATCCTTTTCTAGGTTACTATCTATCACCTAACTGAATTTCATCAAAATCCGTCCAGCCGTTTAGGCATGATAGAGCAAAACTCCCAGCAAAAACCATAAAAAAAATCACTAACTCAATTCAGTTTTCTGCCTACTTCCTACCTCCTAAGTACGATGACGTGATCATTTTTATCTTATATCCGTTTTTAGGTAACCATCCATTACCTTACAAAATTTCATCAAAATCTCTTCAGCCGTTTAGACGTGAAAGAGCAAAAGTCCCAACAAAAACGACTAAAAATCACTAACTCAATTTAGTTATCTGCCTACTGCCTACCCCCTAAGAACGATGGCGTGATTATTTATAGCCTATGACCATTTCTAGGTTATCATCTATCACCATACCAAATTTCATTTCCGTTCAGCCGTCTAGGCGTGAAAGAGTAACAGACAGACAGACAGAGTTACTTTCGCATTCATAATATTAGTATGGATTTGAAAAGATTAGAAGAATTGGAAATGAGAACAATATGAGAATAGCATTCAAGACTCGCCGGTATAACTGATCTGAAGTAAATTAAATCCGTAAACCTGATAATGAAAATCAATGCTTGTTTAACATGCTTTGAATGAAGAAAATAGGATCATTTGGGGTCAAGCATCCATTACCGAAAATTCCATCTGTCAACCTTCTGTTAGTCTCAAATATTATTATTGAAACCCAGCTGGATCATAAGATCCAGCTTGAAGAGGATCAAATTTTTGGACAACTGCTTCATCCAAAAAACATTGAATCATCGATGATTGTTTCCTTAGAGTCCAAAAAAACAATCATTTCCAAAGAGCGACGAAATAAAAAGTAAAATGGATGGAAATGGCCCCAATAATACACTACTGGAAAAAATTAAGGGATCAAAAAAAAATTCCAAAATTTTTGGCAATTTTCAACATGCCGTAACTTTGAGAGGAATGGTCGTACAAGGAATTTAAAAGAAGGAAATTGTAGCTCCAAGTGTCTAGTTTTCGGATTAGAACTTCAAAAATTTTAAGTTTCAGTGGTTTTCGAGTAATGATAGGAAAATCAGCAACAAAAAAATTCTCAGAATTTTACCACTTTTTTTTTCTTGTCTACGAGTGCGGAAATTTTATATTTGCATAATCGTTATAATGATAGGATACTTTGTTAATTCAGCTTTAATTTTTTTCTTATTGACCTCAATACGTCCATTTCTCGCCGAGATATCGGTTTTCAAATGAAAAAGGATCCATTTGTCTTTGATTATCGATTTCGCAGCAACCGTTATTAAATTAATAAAAATTTTATTTGTTAGTTTATTTTATTTTTCTTTTTTTGAAATTTATGTACTATCTGCAATTAACAAGTGGAAAAAGCTCGAGAAAATTCTTTTTTGGCTTTTTTAAAGATTATGAGCTTCTCAGAGCAAAAAGCGTGATCCTTATTTTTTTTCAAAAATTCAATCGAGTCAAACAAAAAAACGGCTCGCTGGATTGAGTTGGCTCTTCGTAAGATTCTTATCAACATATTGAACTGTGAAAGTCACACTTAACATTATTGGTTTCCTCAACATTTTCGATCCAGCGGTAGATTTTTCAAGAAACCACCAAAAGCCCTTTTTTTGTTAAATTGAAAAAAAAAATTTTTCTATGAATAAGCAATGGTTGTTCATTAATGGCAGTTCATTTAAGGTCTTGAAACCCTCCTTCAATTTTCTGTGCGATCATTGGTTGCTAAGAAATTGATAATCAAACACAAATGGATCCTGTTCCATTTGAAGATCGATATCTCGGCGAGAAGTGGACGCATTGAGGTCAATAAAAAAATAAATTAAAGCTGAATTAACAAAGTATCTCAGCATTATAACGATTATGCAAAAGTAAAATTTCCACGCTCGTAGACAAGAAAAAAAAAGTGGTAAAATTTTGAGAATTTTTTTGTTGCTGATTTTTCTATCATTAATCGAAAACCACTGAAACTTAAATATTTTTAAGTTCTAATCCAAAAACTAGACACTTGGAGCTACAATTTCCTCTTTTTAAATTCCTTGTAGGACCATTCCTCTCAGAGTTACGGCATGTTGAAAATTGCCGAGAAATTCGGATTTTTGTTTTGATCCTTTAATTTTTTCCAGTAGTGTATTTCAATAAATAGTATATCATCATGAATTTTATGTCAACAACTTGTAGAATCTCATAATGTTTTTATTTATGCTAATGAATCTTAAATAATCGAAAATAAGGCATATAAGGTTCTTGATAAAGACCATACGATATTTTTGGAAAATACTATATTTCACTAGAGCCTAAAATTACCTGTGATTATTAAATCTGCTGAATTCTGTAAACCGGTCAAATTTCATAACAATTACATAGAATTTATAGATTTATACTCTGAATAGTATACATCAAATATAATATAACTTTTACCATTCTACTCATATGGAGTGAATGTTTTAAATGATTCTATTGGATCTATTTCAGAAAATGGTTTATTAGCGTTCGTGTAAGTAGTACTTACACACATTGAAAGTGACATCTTATAGTGAGAAATGAATTGTTTTAAAATTATATCTTAGGAATGCTCAACTATTGTTTCAACTACAACCAGTTTGTGATAATAAAATGAAACAAGCCATAAAAAGTCCGATATTCGAAATGAAAACTTGATATCGGTCGATTATTGAAGGAAGCTCGACGTGAAGTAGGAAAGCATTTACGCGCTTGTTCCTATTAGGCACAATAAATCAAATTGAAATATCTTATTTATTAATGAATTTTTCTTATTTTTGTATTGTGAATATCCTAAAACCAATAGCTGTAATTTGTTAAATTTACAGTTATGGTTCTTCTTTACAGACTCCGCCCTGAGCAGGAGATTTTGAGCGCTCATTCATTGGTGAAGCCATAAGACTATTACCTCCAAATTTCATATAGGACTTGAGATTGATACCAAATATATTAATACAGAATCTCAGCACAATCAGAATCATTTTCTGGAAATAATTCAAAAAATGAAATATGTTAGAAATAAATAATTAAAAACATTGAATTCTATGGTTCTGATGATGTGATCCTCTTGAAATCTTGCGTGAACATTTAGTCAGTCAGTCTTGATTCACAAAATAAATTTTACTCGAATCAAAAATCCTGTTATGGAAATAAAGGGATTTTTTTTTCAATATTCAAATTGAATTTGCTGTGGTTCTGTTAGCACTATGACCACAAAATTTTGCATGATAATTCAGTGTAATATTCATTCATAAAATAAATTTCGCTCGAATCGGATATATTTTCATGGAAATATGGAGTTTTTTTCTTTTCAAAATTCCAATTGAATTTTCTATGGTTCTTTTTTTTTACTATTGCCACAAAATTTTGTATGAAACTTACTATGAGCATCTTGCATATGGCCGCAACATTTCATTTCGATAGGTTCCGTTTCGTCTGAGACATTGAGGAACCCCTGTACGATATGGCTATTATACAGGGTGTCCCATTACTCGGCGTCAACCCGGAACCGGGTGAAAAGGCAAGGAATGCTGGTTGTCAGAAAAATATAAAAAAATCTAAGTTGCATGATTTTAAAATAATGCGCATTTAAAAAAACACACAAAATTCCACACCCTGTGACAGTCTTTTCGCTCCTGTTGCCACAAATATCAACTTTTTCCAACTTTTTTCTCTGCTGTGTAACCTTGAATAATGCTTGTCTAAACTGTAATCAAAATTTTGATACCAGCTGATCTTGGTTTCATAAAAATAGGGAAAAAATGTTATCAGAAAAAAAAATTCCAGAGAAAATAATTTTTCCAGAAAAAATTTTTCCTGAGAAACTTCTCTGAAAATTTTTTTTTCTGGTAACATTTTTTCCCGGAAGATGGATCGGACGTTCTAGTCCAATCTCGTGGCCGGCCCGTTCACCGGACTTGAATCCATTGGACTCTATTACTGGGAAGCAGTTAACGAAAAAGTGTATTCAAAGGCAATCGAAAATAAATTTGAACTACGGCAGCTACAATTAAACAAGTATTATACCATTTTGGAATCCTCACTAAATGCGCCAACTTTTGAAAATTTTTTTCAATACAGTCAGTTGAAACTAGGCAATTGTTTATTTCGAATTTTTTTCTGAGAAGTAAGCCCTATTTTTATGAAACCAAGATCAGCTGGTATCAAAATTTTGATTACAGTTTAGACAAGCATTATTCAAGGTTACACAGCAAAGAAAAAAGTTGGAAAAAGTTGATATTTGTGGCAACAGGAGCGAAAAGACTGTCACTGGGATAGTGACACAACGGCAACAGGGCAGAACAGTCGCACAAAGCAGGGCAAGGGAGTCAAAACGGCATTCTTGGGAGCCGGTACTGAGGCGATAGTGCCATAAACTGAACGCTCTCCATCTTGATACAGGCATGGCGCCGAGCATCGCAGTACATTCGACATAATAAACTCTTGTTGACTACTTATACATCGAGGAATTCTAGATGTCAGTATATTCGATAAATATGAGGATAAGCACTATTGATGTGTTGCTCGTTCAGAATATTTTAAAGATTCATCTATTCAACAGGAGATTGTATTCAACCGTTTCATCTACAGTACAGTACAGTACAACATAAAAAAGTTGATATCACTACAGTACGAATTATACGTGAAGAATAGGGATGTTGACTATTTTTTGGAATTACTTTTATTTTATAGATAAACTCTATACAAACATAGCATTTGCCAATAAAAAATACGTATATGAAAAGAGAATTCAAAATTTCCGCAGAAACGCTCCATTTTGTCACGTTATGATGATTACGTCATTATCCGATAAACAAACTTCGACTTTGTCAAAGCGAACTGATTTTGCCTGATTCCTTGTGAAAAAGTTCAATTTAAGCTTTCAAAATGAATTGGTTTCGTACACGTTTGACAACTGACAGCACATCGGATGTATAACAACCCCACTTTTCCTATGTAAATCATAGCAAAACAATGAGAGATTTTGGTTTTTCTCAAGTGATTCAGTTGATTTATTTCTTCTTTAGACTGGAAAATCGTGAAAATGGACCTATCAAATTGTTTGTTAAGTTTAGATCATATTAATCGAGGACGATATGTAGAAAAATATCAGTTTTAGGTATTCACGCTTGTCAACTGTAGAAGGAAGATATTTATCCATCTAACTTGGCTCAATTCAGAGATAAAATGTATCCTGATATTATCAGTTATTCAGTGGAAACAAACAATGCTGTTGCAGTGAATTATATGATATTTACAATATTTATTCTTCAATATATGGAATGAAGAAAAATTGTCATATTTGTTTATTGAAATGAAAGCCCATAAATTCAATGATGATTTTATTGATAACATGAAAGACTTTATGAAAATTAACAACTAAATTTCAATTATTCACAACGTAGAAAACGATTTCTATTAAATACAAATCAAAAAAATATTATAGTTATTTATTATACAAGGGAAAAAGTAATATTAGATTTTAGCTCGAGGTTGCGTTGGACAAAAGCCGAGAGCTAAAATCTAATATTTTTCCCGTGTATAATACACTATTTTTTTCTGTGAGAGGAAAAACGACCATTTAATCGTGAAAGAAATATAACTGTCCACGAAATTACTTTTTTTCCCTGGGAAAAAAGTTAGTACTTTTTTCCCGGCTACATAGAGATTCATTTTTTTGACAGGGAAAAAAGTAATTTCGTAAAAAGTCATACTTTGTGACCTGTCAAGAGATATAAAATGTCACATTTTTTTCCCGTCACAGAAAAATAAATATTTTGTCGAAAGTAAAGCATTCATCATTCAATACAAACCAACAAATTTCAGTCTCTTGTATAAACAAAAACTTAATTATCTAATAAGAAATTGTAAATAATTTTACAATACAGACTTAGAAGTAAGTATGTTTATGCTATTTTCTATAAAATAGTGAATAGCGGAGATAGCAAAGTATAGAATATTCAGAATTCAGATGGTATGTGGTACCAACTATCGCTAACTAGGACATAACCAGAAATATTTAAAATGTGTGGTTCCATGGTGGAGATACCAGGACTCGAAGGGTTATCAGTAAAATAAAAAGATTTCTTTTTTGAATTTAATTTTTGTAATACATCTGAAAACACTTAATATTTCCGAAACAGTTGAAGATAGATAGGAGAAATTATACATGAATTATAACTAGAATTTTCTGAAAAATCCAACAAACTAATGATATACAGGGAGTTGTATTTAAAATAAGAAAGTTGGTATCGGCCACTGTCACATCACACACCCTATATAATTGCAGTAGAGACTCGATAATCCGGATCAATTAATGCAAGGGATGATCCGGATTAATGAGGAATCCGGAATACCGCGTCTTACAATTTAGTAAAGATGCAATTTAAAAAAACGGTTAAAATAAATATAGGCTTTATTATCGAAACCATAAAACAAATATATTATTTGGAATAATTAGATATTTTACGTTTTCTACTGTAAGGGAAAAAGAATGCTGAACAATAGCTTTAGCCTCCTGTATATCTTTCAGAAGCTGAATATCAGTAATTGCCATGAATTACGGAATGAACAGACTGCATCGAATTGATCTATGCTCTAAATTCATTTGCTTACATTTTCCCCGTCTTCGAGGATCGAAAAATTATGTGCTAAAAGGCCTTTTTGGTATTTCAATTTTGTTAATTTAATATTATTATGATCCATATGCTGTATCAAAGCTGTATGGTTTGGAGGTAGAAATATTCCATTCCATTTCACTAATTAATTATTCTTGTCTGACTTTTTTTGTCTTATACCATTGTGCACTATTATATACCAAAAAAACGCCCGATCGTCGTCATAGAAATTGAGTTACGACAAATTAGAACCGTAAACCACGTATGCAACGATCGGAAATTCGGATTATTGAGTCTTGCAATCCAGATTATAAGGATATAATACAATCTTGACGTCAATCCGGACTAGTAAATATACGGATTATCGTTCTCCGGATTATCGAGTCTCTGCAGTATTTTGTTTTAAAAAGAATCTAAAAATACAAATCGACATGTCCAAGCTTTTTCCCAATACGCTCTCATTTATTAGTTACCTATCGAATTTATTGCATTTGGCTGTTGCACACTGTATGCACCCAGAAATTATTGTAGTCTTCTCAGTGGAACGAAAAATATTGCTTCTGCTTGAGCTAAACGTATACGGCAGTCAGTGAGTTCTCATTTCGAACTCAATGTAGCATGTCACGTGTGTCAGATTTGCCAATTTTGCACTCATGCATATTTATAGGATTCACGCTTTATGGCTGTCATCAATCAAATGGATACAAATTAAATTTGTTTCGCTGCATTTAAGATGCAATCCCTTGTTAATCCGTAATGAAACATTTGTTGCAGGTTCTTAATTTTTATCGGCTACTAGATCTGGTCTGGTCTCCCGCTGGTAGAAAAGTCAAGTGTGAGGAGTTGAGCAGAAATTTTCAACTCATCCAATCGAGTTTCTATACTGAAACTATAAGTACCTAGCTCATAACATAATCTCACCAGTGGATTATGTATTATAAAATAAATACACTACTGGATCAAAAAAAAATTCTAATTTTTTCGGCCATTTTCAACATGCCGTAACTTTGAGAGGAATGGTCGTACAAGGAATTTAAAAAAAGGAAAATGTAGCTCCAAGTGTCTAGTTTTTGGATTAGAACTTCAAAAATTTTAAGTTTCAGTGGTTTTCGAGAAATGATAGAAAAATCAGCAACAAAAAAATTCTCGAAATTTTACCACTATTTTGTTTCTTGTCTACGAGCGTGGAAATTTTATTTTTGCATAATCGTTATAATGATGTGATACTTTGTTAACTCAGCTTCAATATATTTTTCATTGACCTCAACACGTCCACTTCTCGCCGAGAAATCGGTCTTCAAATGGAAAAAGATCCATTTGTCTTTGATTATCGATTTCTCAGCAACCAATGATCGCACAGAAGATTGAAGAAGGGTTTCGAGACCTTTAATGAACTCCGATTAATGAACAACCATTGCTTATTCATAGAAATTTATTTTCTTCATGTCGCATCAATATAAAAATTTAACAAAAAAAGGGCTTTTGGTGGTTTCTTGGAAAATCTACCGCTGGATCGAAAATGTTGAGGAAACCAATAATGTTAAGTGTGACTTTCACAGTTCAATATGCTGATAAAAACCTTACGAAGAGCCAACTCAATCCAGAGATAAGTTTTTTTGTTTTACTCGATTGAATTTTTGAAAAAAAATAATGATCACGTTTTTTGCTCTGAGAAGCTCATAATCTTTAAAAAAGGCAAAAAAGAATTTTTTCTCCAACCATCAAAAAATGTTGACATTTTTGTACTATTTCAGGTGCAAAAGTCATAAATTTCCTTACCGTACAAAAATTCACTCGTTACTTAGCAACACTTTTAATCCTAGGATTGAAAACGCTACTTTTAATCCTTGGATTAAAAGTAAATGCATTTGAAGTCTACTTGACAATCACTGTCATGATTCTGTGTTCAAATTCATAACCAAATTATGAACGATTTTTCACTAAAACCAATTTTATTGTAATTTTGACTTGGTTGGAGAAAAAATAGTATATATTATTCGGACTAAAACTTTTAGTCCGAATAATATATACTATTTTTAGTCTAAAAGTGCCTATTTTAACTCGCAATTTTGCATTCGCTCGGCTACGCCTCGCAACTGCAAATATTGCTCGTAAAAAAAAGATGCACTTTTAATCCTTATAATATAATATACTATTCTCGAGCTTTTTCCACATTTTAATTGCAAAAAGTACATAAATTTCACAAAAGGAAAAATAAAATAACAAATAAAATTTTTATTAATTTAATAACGATCGATAATCAAAGACAAATGGATTCTTTTCCATTTGAAGACCGATATCTCGACAAGAAGTGGACGTATTGAGGTCAATAAAAAAATAAATTGAAGCTGAATGGATAAAGTATCCCATCATTATAACGATTATGCAAAAATAAAATGTTCACGCTAGTAGACAAGAAAAAAAAAGTGGTAAATTTTGAGAATTTTTTTGTTGCTGATTTTTCTATCATTACTCGAAAACCACTGAAACTAAAAACTTTGAAGTTCTTATCCAAAAACTAGACACTTGGAGCTACAATTCCCTTTTTTTGAATTCCTTGTACGACCATTCCTCTCAAAGTTACGGCATGTTGAAAATTGCCGAAAAAGTTGGAATTTTTTTTGATCCTTTAATTTTTTCCAGTAGTGTATTTGGTAATCAGTCATCTATTCCAACTCTGAACTATTACTGTAAGTAATGTAAGCCTTTCAAATCATAAATCGTTGAATTTTTTTGAACGCTCATACTTTCGTTAATTGTCATCATCAAAGAGATTGAGTCGATAAATCAAGCCGCGAAATAGCTTTAATGATAAAAGTAATTTCATTCGCAATTAAAGCAAGTTTTTAAGAGCGCCGAAGAATTTTAATGATTCGTTATACAGTTAATTCTTCTGTATGAATAAGAGGCTGCAATTAGGGAAACAATTTTTTGAAGTTGACGAATGTATTCTTTTACACTACAGTTTCTTTTTTGAGCGCTCGTTCTACTTAAACGAAGGCGGGAAGTTCGAAAAAAAATTAAATTCGATCGATTCGAAGATATTTAACCGATCGCTCGAACTTAAAAATCAAACTGGCATATAAATAACGATCAAAAGACGTAATCATATACACTCGTTCGAAAAAAATCGCGAAATTTTTTTTCTTCCGAATAAATTCGAAAAAAAAAGTTCCATCACCGAAACGCCTCTATAATTTTCCAAAATCATCAGTCATCCGTAGGAAAAAAACGGCGATTTTCGAAACGGTCCAAGTCGAACTCACGTTCGCGCACTCTCCTTTCTTTAAATGAGCGGACTTTAAACAGCTGCTATGCTGTGTCCTCTTTTATCGCATGGGATGGTCGGTTGGGACCTCTCAGTCGCACACATTCACTCGAAGCAATATTTTACTTTTTAAAATTCGACAACCGCAATTCTGGACTGATTTTTCGCAGGCAACCCTATACCACCGTGTTCAGAATAAAATAATCTTTAATTTCATTGAAATTTCATTCAATAAACAGACCGTTGCAAAATGCTAGTACAGATTTACCTGTTTATACCTGGCAACCCGATAGTTGTGACCGGAAAAGAACCGGCAACCTAACGTTTGCATATTCTATGGGCTTCATACTTTCGATTGGTATAGAATTCATCTAATAATCATACCGGTGAAATGTTTAAAAAAAAATTTTTTTTTATTATTAATTAAACATACTCTGGGCTGAAATTTGCTAGGCAACCCATATGGATTATATTTATTGACATATTAAATTAAATGTAAAATACGTTTCATCAAATAAGCATCTCGGTGAAGGTCGTTTTATATCGGGATCTTAGACTATTATGATCATAAAATGTCTTAGACTCGAAGCCACTTCGATCGTAAATAAACGATGAGTGTTCGAGGTAAAATCTACGAAACGAACAAAGAGGAAGTAACTTGGGAACATACAAGGATAACAATACTTCAAAACATTCCAGGTAGATCAGGTGAAACCTTTTGGGTGTCAAACTATGATGTGCTAAATCTGAAACAAGTTGCCGACAAAAGTGATGGGGAACTCTAACTACTGAAATAAACGAGCTGTTTTGCAGTCGTTTCAAGGCATAACCATTATGTTTACATAACTGACAATATTTTAGGGATCAAACATGAGTCCCTGAAATCAGGGTCAGAACCTTACCTTATCGTTCGAAATGAAAAGTGGTTACATACAATAAACTCATGAAAAGCCCTCAAGTCATCCGGAACCGTAAAAAATTCAATCAGAATATTGAAAAAAAACTCTCTATTTCCACAACAAAATACCCTTTTTAAGTGAAAGGTGAAGATTTTTATATCGAATGTTCATGCAAAATTTCAAAAAGATCACATCATCAAAACCATGTTAAAGGTGGTAATTGTGGATTTCTTTCGTTAAAATTTCTGACTGTCCTTTCTAATATTTCGTTACATTCACCATAAATGAGGAACACATTCAATACATCACTGTTACTGTAATTCATATTTTGCCTGGTGCCCTATTAATCAAAAAGTATAAATGACAGTTCTCTAAAATGCATTATAAATCAACAGACATAGCATTCTTGAAAACTTCTATCCTTATAAATCTATGGTTAGACTAAGAAACCTTGATTCAATCCTGAAATTCGAATTTTATTCAATAACGGCAAAACTACTGATTTTAGAGGCATGAAATGTTCGGGACACTATAACTGGTTTTTGACGAGCCATCGATTGGAATTACAAAATTATAGGGTTGCCATTTGAAAAAAGTGAGATTTTATAGTTTTATTGAGGCTCACTTTGGGGCCCTTTTTTAGACATCCTGTATAATATTTCCTCATAACTTATACAAGAAACAGTATCAGCGTACTTTCTTTTGTTCCACTTTTGCAAAAAGAAATTCTTGTAATCAGGGATTTTGAAGATATGGACACTAATTTGTGACAACCTTTTTTTCAAAAAATTTGATAATCAGGCTATAATTCAAGAACGGCTTAAGTGGTTGCACATATCATCCATCAAATCAGTGTAGAATTGAACGAAGAATTCGAATATGTATAAATATACAGGGTGTTGCATTTGAAATAACGAAGTTACATTCGTTTCCGGTGAAACCGGAAGTAGATTCCTCTAGAAAATATTTTACAATTAAAGTTCATGTACTCTTAAACGAAAATCCAAAATCTTAAATCTGTATTACAATTCCTTCCTCGAAAACGTCTAATGAAACACTTAAAAAAATCACCCTGTATAGCACTCGTTCAAGTAGAACCGAGAGTAGAACGAGCGCTCAAAAATGATAGGCTATAAATTCACCAGATGCAGATAAAATCCAACATTCCAAGACAATAAACTTCAATGTAAGTCAACGAGGAAGAATCTTGGTGGCTATAAATGAAGAAAGGAAGTGACAAAAATATTCTTCATACTTTGACATCTCCGGAATTCGAAATGGTCCAGAAATACATATTATATTTCCTGGTCGCTGTCCCGAATCACTTGGCGTGTGTGCTCCATTTTAGTGCCAGGTTCTGTACACACCGAAAAATATTTTTATATGCATTTGTGCACACGACTTGGGCCAGGTAAAAATGTTCATACCCGAGCTATTTTCTGGTTAGGCAGCTCGTATTTTTTCATCCGTGCCTCTTGTGAGATCTCGAAACGCTAAATGATGTTTCATATCATATACAGGGTGCCTGATGACGGAAGGGTAGCTCAGTGGAGATAAAGGAACTAAAACTAAATAGTCACGTCTATTTAGACCAAAAAAGAGAGTGAAGTTACATAAAGTCCCAACAAGCTGAATTTCTGTGAAGTTGTTCAAAACATAATTATAAACAATGTCTAAAAGTTCCTCATCATTCCCCTGTGAGGAAAAAATTTTATTCGAGGTCAAATGTCAAAAAAATGAGTTTTTCGCGATTTTCAGCAAAACGGTAAGTTTTATCATAAAAGTACCTCAGACAAAAATTGTAGATCATAAAATTATCTATAAAAAATGTATCTAACTTTTTTTCTTACGAGCCACCGTTTCTGAGATATAACTATTCAAAAAGTTATAACTACGCGCTAAGTACACTACCTCATAGGTGGCGTGGAAACGTGTGCATATTATGACGATAACGACTTATATCTTTTTGAATCGTTATATCTCAGAAAGGGTGGCTCATAAGAAAAAAAGTATTGATACATTTTTTATAGATAATTTTATGATCTACAATTTTTGTCTGAGGTACTTTTATGATAAAACTTACCGTTTTGCTGAAAATCGCGAAAAACTCATTTTTTGACATTTGACCTCGAATAAAATTTTTTCCTCACAGGGAGGGGAATGATGAGGAACTTTTAGATATTGTTTATAATTATGTTTTGAACAACTTCACAGAAATTCAGCTTGTTGAGACTTTATGTAACTTCGAATGTCTAAATAGACCGGACTAAAATGGGAATTTGAATATCGTATAAGAAATTTGCTTTCAGATATACAGGGTTTCAGTGAATAAAAGCGACAAACTTCAGGTTGTACCTAATAGCCTGTCTAAAAATATGAACAAAACATTTTATTAACTTACTCTCTAAACTGCACCGTTTTCGAGATACATAGTCCTGAAATTGAAAAAAAAATGTTTTTTGTAAAACTGTCAAAAAAATTGGCTTTTCTTCATCACTTTGGATGCGTTAATGATGATTACTCTTTTCACCTTTAAAAATAGTTATTTATTCTACAAGGGAAAAAGTATTAGATTTTAGCTTGGGGTTATGAGACAAAAGACTGAGAGCTAAAATCTAATATTTTTCCGTGTATAATACACTATTTTTTTCCTTGACAGAAATAGAGACCATTTAATATTGAAAGAAATATAACTTTTCATGAAATTACTTTTTTGCCCACGTGAAAAAAGTGAGTACTTTTTTCCCGGATACATAGACACTCACTTTTTCGACAGGGAAAAAAGTAATTTCGTGAAAAGTCATATTTTGTGACCTGTCAAGAGATATAAAATGTCACATTTTTTTCCCGTCATAGAAAAAGTCTTTTTTTTCGCCGTTTAAAAAAGTAGGTTTGAAAAGTACCAACACAGAAAGATCTCCGGATCTGAATTAATAGAAATACAGTAGAGACTCGATAATCCGGATCAATTAATACAAGGAATGATCCGGATTAATGAGGAATCCGGAATACCGCGTCTTATGAAACAACTGAACAATAGCTTTCTCCTGTATATCTTTCAGAAGCTGAATATCAGTAATTGCCATAAGTTATGGAATAAACAGACTGCATCGAATTGATCTATGCTCTAAATGCATTTGCTAACATTATTCCCGTCTTCGAGGATCGGAAAAATATGTGTTAAAAGGCCTTTTCGGTATTTCAGTTTTGTTAATTTAATATCATTATGATCTATATGCTGTATCAAAGCTGTATGGTTTGGAGGTAGAAACATTCCATTTCACTAATTAATTATTCTTGTCTGACTCTTTTTGTCTTATACCATTGTGCACTATTATATACCAAAAGAACGCCCGATCGTCGTCATAGAAATTGAGTTACGACAAGTTAGAACCGTAAACCACGTATGCAACGATCGGAAATTCGGATTATTGAGTCTTGCTATCCGGATTATAAGGACATACTTAATACAATCTTGACGATAACCCGGACTAGTAAATATCCGGATTATCGTTCTCCGGATTATCGAGTCTCTACTATTAGTGTGAAGATATCCACACATTCCCAGCCACAGATTCTGACGTAGAGACTGTTCAATTAGGTATAGGGTGAAATTCGTAGGCAACGTTGCCAAACTTCACACGAATTTCAGGATATAATTAATTTTACTTTTCAAGATCAGTTGATGAAATAATTTTTTAAGTTTTGGTAATATAGGTATTCAGATTCATACCTTAGGTCAGAAAGTAGTGGGTGGTTATTGAATATTTTCATTATGAATTCAGTACGAAAAAGGGCTCGGACCTACAGCTTTTTTGGATTTTGTCACATTACTGCGAACATTTGAGAAGAAAAAGTGATGAAGTACTGATTTCTAGGAATCTTTCGGAATTTCGTGGAAGATATCATTATGGATTCATGATTGAAATTCGTCGCTCTTATTTCTATTGCGAATTTCGCTCCTATTTTAGTTGGGGGGTTGTTGTGTAGTATATTTTTTTTGTCAAATTGAAGCAAAAAATGTCAACAAATAAGGACGACAATAAGATTTCATTGCCTCCCCATCGAATATTTTCCAAGAAATTGAAATCCTGATTTAGGTTGAGATTTTCGTTCATAACTTCGTTGGGGGTTGCTGTGTAGTGAAATTTTTTTACCAAATTGAAGCGGAAAATGTCCTCAGTTCAGAACAACAAAAATATTTTATTGCCTCCCCGTCGAACATTTTCAAAAAAATTGAATTCCTGTTTTTGGTTGGGATTTTCGTTCATAACTCCGGTGGGGATTGTTGTGTAGTCAAAATTTTTTCACCAAATTGAAGCGGAAAATGTCCTCAGTTCAGAACAACAAAAATATTTCATTGCCTCCCCGTCGAACATTTTCAAAAAAATTGAATTCCTGATTTTGGTTGGGATTTTCGTTCATACTCCGTTGGGGTTGTTGTGTAGTGAACATTTTTTCACCAAATTGAAGCGGAAAATGTCCTCAGTTCAGAACATCAAAAATATTTCATTGCCTCCCCGTCGAACATTTTCAAAAAATTGAATTCCTGTTTTTGGTTGGGATTTTCGTTCATAACTTCGGTGGGAGTTGTTGTGTAGTGAAAATTTTTCACCAAATTGAAGCGGAAAATGTCCTCAGTTCAGAACAACAAAAATATTTCATTGCCTCCCCGTCGAACATTTTCAAAAAAATTGAATTCCTGATTTTGGTTGGGATTTTCGTTCATAACTTCGGTGGGGGTTGTTGTGTAGTGAAAATTTTTTCACCAAATTGAAGCGGAAAATGTCTTCAGTTCAGAACATCAAAAATATTTCATTGCCTCCCCGTCGAACATTTTCAAAAAAATTGAATTCCTGATTTTGGTTGGGATTGTCGTTCATAACTTCGGTGGGGATTGTTGTGTAGTCAAAATTTTTTCACCAAATTGAAGCGGAAAATGTCCTCAGTTCAGAACAACAAAAATATTTCATTGCCTCCCCGTCGAACATTTTCAAAAAAATTGAATTCCTGATTTTGGTTGGGATTTTCGTTCATTACTCCGTTGGGGGTTGTTGTGTAGTGAACATTTTTTCACCAAATTGAAGCGGAAAATGTCCTCAGTTCAGAACATCAAAAATATTTCATTGCCTCCCCGTCGAACATTTTCAAAAAAATTGAATTCCTGTTTTTGGTTGGGATTTTCGTTCATAACTCCGGTGGGGATTGTTCTGTAGTCAAAATTTTTTCACCAAATTGAAGCGGAAAATGTCATCAGTTCAGAACAACAAAAATATTTCATTGCCTCCCGTCGAACATTTTCAAAAAAATTGAATTCCTGATTTTGGTTGGGATTTTCGTTCATAACTTCGGTGGGGGTTGTTGTGTAGTGAACATTTTTTCACCAAATTGAAGCGGAAAATGTCCTCAGTTCAGAACATCATAAATATTTCATTGCCTCTCCGTCGAACATTTTCAAAAAAATTGAATTCCTGTTTTTGGTTGGGATTTTCGTTCATAACTTCGGTGGGGTTGTTGTGTAGTGAAAATTTTTTCACCAAATTGAAGCGAAAAATGTCCTCAGTTCAGGACATGAAAAATATTTCATTGCCTCCCCGTCGAACATTTTCAAAAAAATTGAATTCCTGATTTTGGTTGGGATTTTCGTTCATAACTTCGGTGGGGTTGTTGTGTAGTCAAAATTTTTTCACCAAATTGAAGCGGAAAATGTCCTCAGTTCAGAACAAAAAATATTTCATTGCCTCCCCGTCGAACATTTTCAAAAAAATTGAATTCCTGATTTTGGTTGGGATTTTCGTTCATTACTCCGTTGGGGGTTGTTGTGTAGTGAACATTTTTTCATCAAATTGAAGCGGAAAATGTCCTCAGTTCAGAACATCAAAAATATTTCTTTGCCTCCCCGTCGAACATTTTCAAAAAAATTGAATTTCTGTTTTTGGTTGGGATTTTCGTTCATAACTCCGGTGGGGATTGTTGTGTAGTCAAAATTTTTTCACCAAATTAAAGCGGAAAATGTCATCAGTTCAGAACAACAAAAATATTTCATTGCCTCCCCGTCGAACATTTTCAAAAAAATTGAATTCCTGATTTTGGTTGGGATTTCGTTCATAACTCCGGTGGGGATTGTTGTGTAGTCAAAATTTTGTCACCAAATTGAAGCGGAAAATGTCCTCAGTTCAGAACAACAAAAATATTTATTGCCTCCCCGTCGAACATTTTCAAAAAAATTGAATTCCTGATTTTGGTTGGGATTTTCGTTCATACTCCGTGGGGGTTGTTGTGTAGTGAACATTTTTTCATCAAATTGAAGCGGAAAATGTCCTCAGTTCAGAACATCAAAAATATTTCATTGCCTCCCCGTCGAACATTTTCAAAAAAATTGAATTCCTGTTTTTGGTTGGGATTTTCGTTCATAACTCCGGTGGGGATTGTTGTGTAGTCAAAATTTTTTCACCAAATTGAAGCGGAAAATGTCTTCAGTTCAGAACATCAAAAATATTTCATTGCCTCCCCGTCGAACATTTTCAAAAAAATTGAATTCCTGATTTTGGTTGGGATTGTCGTTCATAACTCCGGTGGGGATTGTTGTGTAGTCAAAATTTTTTCACCAAATTGAAGCGGAAAATGTCCTCAGTTCAGAACAACAAAAATATTTCATTGCCTCCCCGTCGAACATTTTCAAAAAATTGAATTCCTGATTTTGGTTGGGATTTTCGTTCATACTCCGTTGGGGGTTGTTGTGTAGTGAACATTTTTTCATCAAATTGAAGCGGAAAATGTCCTCAGTTCAGAACATCAAAAATATTTCATTGCCTCCCCGTCGAACATTTTCAAAAAAATTGAATTCCTGTTTTTGGTTGGGATTTTTGTTCATAACTCTGGTGAGGGTTGTTGTGTAGTAAAAATTTTTACACCAAATTGAAGCGGAAAATGTTTTCAGTTCAAAACCCTAACAAGATTTCATTGCCTCCCCGTCGAACATTTTCAAAAAATTGAATTCCTGTTTTTGGTTGGGATTTTCGTTCATAACTCCGGTGGGGGTTGATGTGTAGTGAAAATTTTTTCACCAAATTGAAGTGGAAAATGTCTTCAGTTCAGAACATCAAAAATATATCATTGCCTCCCCGTCGAACATTTTCAAAAAAATTGAATTCCTGATTTTGGTTGGAGTTTTCGTTCATAACTCCGGTTGGGGTTGTTGTGTAGTGAAAATGTTTTCACCAAATTGAAGCGGAAAATGTCCTCAGTTCAGAACATGAAAAATATTTCATTGCCTCCCCGTCGAACATTTTCAAAAAATTGAATTCCTGATTTTGGTTGGGATTTTCGTTCATAACTCCGTTGGGGGTTGTTGTGTAGTGAACATTTTTTCATCAAATTGAAGCGGAAAATGTCCTCAGTTCAGAACATCGAAAATATTTCATTGCCTCCCCGTCGAACATTTTCAAAAAAATTGAATTCCTGTTTTTGGTTGGGATTTTCGTTCATAACTCCGGTGGGGGTTGTTGTGTAGTAAAAATTTTTACACCAAATTGAAGCGGAAAATGTTTTCAGTTCGAAACCTTAACAAGAGTTCATTGCCTCCCCGTCGAACATTTTCAGAAAAATTGAATTCCTGTTTTTGGTTGGGATTTTCGTTCATAACTCCGGTGGGGGTTGATGTGTAGTGAAAATTTTTTCACCAAATTGAAGTGGAAAATGTCTTCAGTTCAGAACATCAAAAATATATCATTGCCTCTCCGTCGAACATTTTCAAAAAAATTGAATTCCTGTTTTTGGTTGGGATTTTTGTTCATTACTCCGGTTGGGGTTGTTGTGTAGTGAAAATTTTTTTACCAAATTGAAGCGGAAAATGTTCCCAGTTCAGAACAACAAAAATAATTCATTGCCTCCCCGTCGAACATTTTCAAAAAAATAGAATTCCTGATTTTGGTTGGGATTTTCGTTCATAACTCCGGTGGGGGTTAATGTGTAGTAAAAATTTTTTCACCAAATAGAAGCGGAAAATGTTTTCAGTTCAAGACCACAACAAGATTTTATTGCCTCCCCGTCGAACATTTTCAAAAATATTGAATTCCTCATTTTGGTTGGGATTTTCGTTCATAACTTCGGTGGGATTTGTTGTGTAGTGAAAATTTTTTCACCAAATTGAAGCGGAAAATGTCCTCAGTTCAAAACAACAACAAGATTTCATTGCCTTCCCGTCGAACATTTTCAAAAAAATATAATTCCTGATTTGGGTTGGGATTTTCGTTCATAACTCCGGTGGGGGTTGTTTTCACTACACAACAACCCGCACCGGAGTTATGAACGAAAATCTTAACCAAAATCAGGAATTCAATTTTTTTGAATATGTTCGACGGGAAGGCAATGAAATCTTGTTGTTGTTTTGAACTGAGGACATTTTCCGCTTAAATTTGGTGAACAAATTTCCACTACACATTAACCCCAACCGGAGTTATGAACGAAAATCCCAACCAAAAACAGGAATTCAATTTTTTTGAAAATGTTCGACGGGGAGGCAATGAAATATTTTTGATGTTCTGAACTGAAGACATTTTACACTTCAATTTGGTGAAAAAATTTTCACTACACAACAACCCGCACCGGAGTTATGAACGAAAATCTTAACCAAAATCAGGAATTCAATTTTTTTGAAAATGTTCGACGGGAAGCCAATGAAATCTTGTTGTTGTTTTGAACTGAGGACATTTTCCGCTTCAATTTGGTGAAGAAATTTTCACTACACAACAACACGCACCGGAGTTATGAACGAAAATCCCAACCAAAAACAGGAATTCAATTTTTTTGAAAATGTTCGACGGGAAGGCAATGAAATATATTTGATGTTCTGAACTGAGGACATTTTCCGCTTCAATTTGGTGAAAAAATTTTCACTACACAACAACCCCCACCGAAGTTATGAACGAAAATCCCAACCAAAATCAGGAATTCAATTTTTTTGAAAATGTTCGACGGGGAGGCAATGAAATATTTTTGATGTTCTGAACTGAGGACATTTTCCGCTTCAATTTGGTGAAAAAATTTTCACTACACAACAACCCCCACCGAAGTTATGAACGAAAATCCCTACCAAAAACAGGAATTCAATTTTTTTGAAAATATTCGACGGAGAGGCAATGAAATATTTTTGATGTTCTGAACTGAGGACATTTTCCGCTTCAATTTGGTGAAAAAATTTTGACTACACAACAATCCCCACCGGAGTGATGAACGAAAATTCCAACCAAAAACAGGAATTCAATTTTTTTGAAAATATTCGACGGGGAGGCAATGAAATATTTTTGATGTTCTGAACTGAAGACATTTTACACTTCAATTTGGTGAAAAAATTTTCACTACACAACAACCCGCACCGGAGTTATGAACGAAAATCTTAACCAAAATCAGGAATTCAATTTTTTTGAAAATGTTCAACGGGAAGGCAATGAAATCTTGTTGTTGTTTTGAACTGAGGACATTTTCCGCTTCAATTTGGTGAAGAAATTTTCACTACACAACAACCCGCACCGGAGTTATGAACGAAAATCCCAACCAAAAACAGGAATTCAATTTTTTTGAAAATGTTCGACGGGGAGGCAATGAAATATTTTTGATGTTCTGAACTGAGGACATTTTCCACTTCAATTTGGTGAAAAAATTTTCACTACACAACAACCCCCACCGAAGTTATGAACGAAAATCCCAACCAAAATCAGGAATTCAATTTTTTTGAAAATGTTCGACGGGGAGGCAATGAAATATTTTTGATGTTCTGAACTGAGGACATTTTCCGCTTCAATTTGGTGAAAAAATTTTCACTACACAACAACCCCCACCGAAGTTATGAACGAAAATCCCAACCAAAAACAGGAATTCAATTTTTTTGAAAATATTCGACGGAGAGGCAATGAAATATTTTTGATGTTCTGAACTGAGGACATTTTCCGCTTCAATTTGGTGAAAAAATTTTGACTACACAACAATCCCCACCGGAGTTATGAACGAAAATCCCAACCAAAAACAGGAATTCAATTTTTTTGAAAATGTTCGACGGGGAGGCAATGAAATATTTTTGATGTTCTGAACTGAAGACATTTTCCACTTCAATTTGGTGAAAAAATTTTCACTACACAACAACCCGCACCGGAGTTATGAACGAAAATCTTAACCAAAATCAGGAATTCAATTTTTTTGAAAATGTTCGACGGGGAGGCAATGAAATCTTGTTGTTGTTTTGAACTGAGGACATTTTCCGCTTCAATTTGGTGAAGAAATTTTCACTACACAACAACCCGCACTGGAGTTATGAACGAAAATCCCAACCAAAAACAGGAATTCAATTTTTTTGAAAATGTTCGACGGGGAGGCAATGAAATATTTTTGTTGTTCTGAACTGAGGACATTTTCCGCTTCAATTTGGTGAAAAAATTTTGACTACACAACAATCCCCACCGGAGTTATGAACGAAAATCCCAACCAAAACAGGAATTCAATTTTTTTGAAAATGTTCGACGGGAAGGCAATGAAATCTTGTTGTTGTTTTGAACTGAGGACATTTTCCGCTTCAATTTGGTGAAAAAATTTTCACTACACAACAACCCCCACCGAAGTTATGAACGAAAATCCCAACCAAAAACAGGAATTCAATTTTTTTGAAAATATTCGACGGAGAGGCAATGAAATATTTTTGATGTTCTGAACTGAAGACATTTTCCGCTTCAATTTGGTGAAAAAATTTTGACTACACAACAATCCCCACCGGAGTTATGAACGAAAATCCCAACCAAAAACAGGAATTCAATTTTTTTGAAAATGTTCGACGGGGAGGCAATGAAATATTTTTGTTGTTCTGAACTGAGGACATTTTCCGCTTCAATTTGGTGAAAAAATTTTGACTACACAACAATCCCCACCGGAGTTATGAACGAAAATCCCAACCAAAAACAGGAATTTAATTTTTTTGAAAATGTTCGACGGGGAGGCAATGAAATCTTGTTGTTGTTTTGAACTGAGGACATTTTCCGCTTCAATTTGGTGAAAAAATTTTCACTACACAACAACCCCCACCGAAGTTATGAACGAAAATCCCAACCAAAAACAGGAATTCAATTTTTTTGAAAATGTTCGACGGGGAGGCAATGAAATATTTTTGTTGTTCTGAACTGAGGACATTTTCCGCTTCAATTTGGTGAAAAAATTTTGACTACACAACAATCCCCACCGGAGTTATGAACGAAAATCCCAACCAAAAACAGGAATTCAATTTTTTTGAAAATGTTCGACGGAAAGGCAATGAAATCTTGTTGTTGTTTTGAACTGAGGACATTTTCCGCTTCAATTTGGTGAAAAAATTTTCACTACACAACAACCCCCACCGGAGTTATGAACGAAAATCCCAACCAAAAACAGGAATTCAATTTTTTTGAAAATGTTCGACGGGAAGGCAATGAAATCTTGTTGTTGTTTTGAACTGAGGACATTTTTCGCTTCAATTTGGTGAAAAAATTTTGACTACACAACAATTCCCACCGGAGTTATGAACGAAAATCCCAACCAAAAACAGGAATTCAATTTTTTTGAAAATGTTCGACGGGGAGGCAATGAAATATTTTTGTTGTTCTGAACTGAGGACATTTTCCGCTTCAATTTGGTAAAAAAAAATTCACTACACAGCAACCCCCAACGAAGTTATGAACGAAAATCTCAACCTAAATCAGGATTTCAATTTCTTGGAAAATATTCGATGGGGAGGCAATGAAATCTTATTGTCGTCCTTATTTGTTGACATTTTTTGCTTCAATTTGACTAAAAAAAATATTGTACACAACAACCCCCCAACTAAGATATGAGCGAAATTCGCAATAGAAATAAGAGCGACGAATTTCAATCATGAATCCATAATGATATCTTCCACGAAATCCCGAAAGATTCCTAGAAATCAGTACTTCATCACTTTTTCTTCTCAAATGTTCGCAGTAATGTGATAAAATCCAAAAAAGCTGTAGGTCCGAGCCGTTTTTCATATTGATTTCATAATGAAAATATTCAATAACCACCCACTACTTTCTGACCTAAGGTATGAATCTGAATACCTATATTACCAAAACTTAAAAAATTATTTCATCAACTGATCTTGAAAAGTAAAATTAATTATATCCTGAAATTCGTGTGAAGTTTGGCAACGTTGCCTACGAATTTCACCCTATACCTAATTGAACAGTCTCTACGTCAGAAACTGTGGCTGGGAATGTGTGGATATCTTCACACTAATGTCTCTACTGTATTGTGTCTGAAGCATTATCTTCAATAATTATATTTCAGACGAAGTTAATTCACATTTACAGTTGTTTGTATTGCGTGCGTATAAAATTCGTGTTTTATGGCACATTTGAGTGACACTCTCATGTGCTATGAAAAACCACTCATTTTAAGCACTTAATACAGAAATAACTATTTTGTACAACTAACAAGAAAACTTGACTTTTCTTCATCACTATGGATGCGTAAATGATCACTTTTTTTCATCGTTGAAAAAGTCTTTTTTTCACAGTATTTCTAAAAATATAAAACGTGCACAGACTTGTTGCCCATACACGGTCGTTCTTGGTCATTCTTCCCCGTACGATGAGAAATGTACACGCTAAAAATCAAAACTATCTTGATTCCGACGGAGATAACTGCGCATTCCAAATTTCGAACGGCGGAACGAAATACATACACTGTTTTCACTGTACCCCGTACCACGCGCATTCAAGTCTTCGCGCTTTCCTCTTAGTTAGTGGGCCCTTTTAAATGCAACATCGACGGAAACAAGTTCTCACAGATCGAGTCACAGATGTACACGAATGACACTTGTTTCACTGACAGTTCGCTAAATTTCAAATGTCATTTAAATCAATTTATCCCGCAATAGCAAATTTCAACCTTTAGAAACAGATCTACTCACGTAGAGAATGGGAATTTTTCTGCTTAAGCTAGGATATCTTTTCTTCAAATTCACGACCATCAAAGGATCGAAACCATTAATGAGTCTGGTTTTAGCTCGAGCTCAACATCACCCTTATTTTGTCGATTCTGTGCTTGTACCGACAGCCAACTTCTACAGCGGAGTGGAAGGTAAACTTAAAATGTGGTTGTTGAAGAAATTTGGAATTCCGGCTCAAATAGAAGTTTTAAATCGTGATCAATGCATAGAAATGTCGACATATTTGATAGCTGAATTGTCTAGTATTTCCGTAGCGATCTACTTCATTCTGAGCGCTTATTGGTCTAGCAGGGAAAAGCAGCTGAAAAAGGAGCTGGTAGAAGAGCTGGAGATACAAGAGCTTAGGAAAAGAATTGAAGAATTGAGATTTATCAAGGAGAAACAAAAGAAGAATATTGCTGAAATAGATGAACTTATATTAAAATTGAAAAAGAATGTCTAAAATACGGTACAATTAAAATTGTGGCCGTAGTAACAAATTACACTGCCTAATTCTGTCTTGTGCTCAACCTGTCATTATATTCATAGACAAACTAAGAAATTAGATGAGCCACTCGTATATTCCGCGCCATCTGTCGGAGGAGGAGACTAATACACGAAAAAATTATTTTCAATTTGAGAGTTAGATGTCGTGACATTCATGGAAATCCTATCGAGAAAATAGTAAGTATGTAAAATCATTATTACCAAAAACCTTTGAGTTGTCAACTAACACAAGGAGCAGTTTGACACGTTCTTTTTGAAATATAATAAATTTCGATATGCCTGCAAGAGTGAAGACGTGCTGTGTTATTGGATGTGAAAATCGAGATGCAAGAAGGTAATTATAAAATTCATATGTATATTCTGTTACCTATAAGAATTAAGATACTCATAGTTTTCAAAAAAGTTTTTCATGTATTGAATAAGTTTAGTAGGTAAAAACTCATATTTTGTATTATTGAATTCATTATTGTTAGTTTTTGAAAATGTTTTCAATGCCATTATTAGTTTATTGATTAGATATTCATGAAATAAATCTGTATTTTCAATTGGTGATACCTATTTCAGTTAATAAATTTTTATTCTATCCAGAATTTGATTATTGATCCTCATTTCTCGATTCCAAAAGAAAATCAGATGAAAGTTCGTTGCAGGTATTATTTTCATGAGAATAAAATTCCTCACTCATCGATAACTCGAATCCATTTCTGATATCCTTTTGGAAATTGAATTTCAAAAAACTTTTTGCCTATATGGGAGTACCTACCTATTCAAAATGTGCACTACAGAATCCTTTTTGCGGCAGCTTTACGATACAGATTCCTTTTTTGCCGTGTAACCCTGAATAATGCTTGTCTGAACTGTAATCAAAATTTTGATACCAGCTGTTCTAGGTTTCAAAAAAATAGGGCTTACTTCTCAGAAAAAAATCATAATAAACAATTGCCTAGGTTCAACTGACTGTATTGAAAAAAAAATGTACTACGCAAGTTTGGCATGTTTTGTCAAAAGTTGGCGCATTTAGTGAGGATTCCAAAATGGTATAATTCTTGGTAAATTGTAGCTACCGTAGTTCAAATTCGACTTCGATTGCCTGTGAATACACTTTTTTTAACGGCTTCCTAGTAGAAAAATTCCAGTTGATTCAAGTCTGGTCTCCGAGATTAGACCAGAACGTCCGATCCATCTTCCGGGAAAAAAATGTTTCCAGAAAAAAAATTTCCAGAGAAATTTTTCCGGAAAAATTTTTTCTGGAAAAATTATTTTTTCTGGAATTTTTTTTTCTGGAAACATTTACCGAGGCATTCGAGACCCGGACTTACCCAGGAAATCTCAAGTCTCTAATACAATCCCTTCGAAAGTAATCGTGCTAACGGCCGGACTCACGAACAAAATTGAATTTGATCTCGTATTCGTAATCAGGGAGTCGAACCCTATCGTTTGAGACCATTTTCGGCTCAAAATTAAAAAATTACAGACATTTGAGCAAAACGATAAAGCACTAGTTCAAGTGGAAAGATTGCTCAAGAGAGGTATGATATATTCACATTCTTTGCAAGCTATCGCATATCTCTTATTTGCATATATTTTCTTATCTTTCATATTGGACTTGATTACCTGAAGATAAACTTCCTTAGTTCTTAATTTAATATTGTACAAATATTATTGACATGCAACATTTCCGCTAAAATGAGATATGATAAGAGTTTGCATTTATTTATCAACTGTTGTTCGTTCATCAAACATGCAAAACCAAACATGTAAATAGGATATTTCGAGGTTCAAATTGTCAATAATTTTGAACGAAAGACGGAAGGAAGATTATAGTATCTAAAATTGAGCTCAATGTTGATGCAATAAACTTCGATTATTTTACTGTTCTTCTGAAAGTATTGACACTTCAGTTCTACTGGAGAAAAAAAACTCAGAAACGTTAAAAATCAACAGAGAGCATTTGCTATGGCTATCTTTGTATCTGGCTTTTGGTTCAACAGACAGATACCGATGCCAGTATTACCTACTGCTGCATGTGTTTCATCCTCTTCTGATAAATTATATTCTTCATTGTCGAAACCAAGAATGCATACTACTTTCATTTTATCATAAAATAGCTTTGAATCAATATCTAGGATAAATATGCAATGTAATTTCAGATTCGGACACTGCATGATGTTCCACATATGGGACAAACTGTTTTGTAATTTTTTACATAAATTTTTGGAGATCATGGATAAGCATGTTTTCAGAGGCGTATTAGTAAATAATTTTTATTCTTTAAAGCCACTCCCTGTGTAAACCTGTAAAGTCTTTCCTATATATCTGATTTAATATTCACAACCGATATCAAGACCATATCAAATCTACCGCTGCCAAATCGGGTGATTCTGGCGTCACTCGTAGCCCACAGCACTTTCAATCGAAAGTAGTAATTTAATAATCATCATTTATTTCCAAAGATCCCACGCAACGGCATTTTTCATTAGATGATATGGCAATATATCGAATGATTCCATATAAGGATTCCCACTTGAACAATTTCCAATTGGAGATTTTGCTTTAATTGTGATGATTATTATCACTGATTTCTTGTGACAATCACTAACGCATTAATTGCCAGCCTTTTTTAAAAATAAATAAAACACATACAGGGTTGGGATAAAGTTTGGCACCAAATTAATATCTTTAAAACGAAACGGGCGATATTTTTGAAATTTGGCAGCTGAGTGTAATGGACCACAATGCATCTGATGAGCATATTTTCATTAATGAGAAATTTTCATGACGTATTTTTCATGAAAATCTATAAAAAGAAGAAATACTTTACTTTACTAGTAGAAAATTTTTTTTAAAAATAATTAAAAAAAATCTTTTTAAAGGTTCGAAGTGCTTGCCATTCACCTCCTGACAATATGCCAGTCTATTAACAAATTCTTGAGTAACTTTTCTCAAGACTTCTCCATGTATTAATGCACATTCATCAAGAATCCGTTGTCTCAATTCTTCTTTTTACAGATAATTTTTACATGGAACCTGGTATGGACAGATCCGAAACAAAGTGCTCTTTCAGAATCTGCAGAAATATACAGGCTGTCCCATTGAAATAAAAAAAAATTTCCGTTTAAACCGGAAGTATCTCATTAATGAAAATATGCTCATCAGATGCATTGTGGTCCATTACACTCTGCCAAATTTCAAAAATATCGCCCGTTTCGTTTTAAAGATATTAATTTGGTGCCGAACTTTATCCCAACCCTGTATATATTATAGTTACCTGTAGTTATGTATTCACAAAATTTCAATGATTCAGGTACTCAGGCTGACCACAATTCCTAGAATTTCTTTCGCTTTTAGTTTGTTTTTCTATGGGTTTTTCAATCAGACAGAACAATTTGTGTATTTGAATATTTTTCCTAGCAGAAGTCAGCAATGTTGGAAGAAGAATTGGAAAAAAAAATTATTACAATAATCATAAACATTCTAATCAACGATATTATTGAGTAGAAGCGAGATTCTTATTATACGATAATATTTTCGTGAGATATATTAGACAAGGTACTCGTATATTGTATTTCAATATCGATTTTTGTATGGAATTCTACAAGTTATCTAAAATCAACATTGATAAAAGAAATGTTGGAAAATCCTTATAAATAAACTGTTTTTCTTTAATGTTATCTGATTGATAGATAGAATTATAATAGGCTCAGGCGATGGCAGATATAAAAATAATAATTGAAATTGACGTTTAATCAGAAAATCTAATTTTCAATATAATTTTATATTGTACGGGGTCTTTATAAATGATTGTAACAACGTAGGTTGCTTTGGAAATTTTTTATCTAACCGTTTCTTATGCAAAGTCTACAAATTTATAATTGCAGTCACATCATTCAATTTCTTTCGGAATGACCAGCCTAAACTCACAGTATAGTTTGTTTAAATTGAAGTTTACCTTAGAATAGAAAAAATGTTACCAGAAAAAAATTTCCAGAGAAAATTTTTCCGGAGAAATTTCTCTGAAAATATTTTTTTCTGGTAACATTTTTTCCCGGAAGATGGATCGGACGTTCTGGTCCAATCTCGTGGCCGGCCCGTTCACCGGAACTGAATCCATTGGACTTTATTACTGGGAAGCAGTTAACGAAAAAGTGTATTCAAAGGCAATCGAAAATAAATGTGAACTACGGCAGCTACAATTTAAAAAGTATTATACCATTTTGGAATCCTTACTAAATGCGCCAACTTTTGAAAAAACATGCCAAACCTACGTAGTAGGTACATTTTGTTTTCAATACAGTCAGTTGAAACTAGGCAATTGTTTATTTTGAATGTTTTTTCTGAGAAGTAAGCCCTATTTTTATGAAACCTAGAGCAGCTGGTGTCAAAATTTTGATTACAGTTTAGACAAGCATTATTCAAGGTTACACAGCCAAAAAAAAGTTGGAAAAAGTTGATATTTGTGGCAACAGGAGCGAAAAGTCTGTCACAGGGTGTGGAATTTTGCGTATTTTTTCAAATGCCCGTTATTTTAAAATCATGCAACTCAGATTTTTTCTTATATTTTTCTGACAACCAGCATTTCTTGCCTTTTCACCCGGTTTCGGGTTGACGTCGAGTTTTGGGACACCCTGTATGCTTATCAATTTCTCACACTATCTCCATTACACAAACGATATACTTATAAAACAATGGTTAAGTAATTGATCAACCAGTCGTATTCCAGCCGAGCAGAAAGCAATATAAATATAACTGACCCAAAGAACGTTGATAACGTTCTAAGAATTACTGATTACTTCAGATTAGTGCATTTCTAGTGACACAGATTTTTTCCTCACTTAAAACCATTCAAACGATTTACATCATCAAAGCGTTTTATTATTCAGCTGACTAAATAATCCCAATTATAAGAAACAAACCAATTAAATTGGTTGGTAAACAAAAGCATTCCAAACTAACCTTATTTTATCGGCGACGATGCATTGTCAAACGTCAAGCAATTAATAAACTGTCAACCACTCACGTCATAACACACTTAAGTAGAGTTTAAGACAATTTAAGTCACTTTTATAAACAAACTGATAAATTAGAATCGTTCTGGTACGGAATATGAATTGACCGATGCGGAATGGTATTTCATTCACGTTACCTACTAAGCGGGTATCTGAACGCTTACTGCTTAAGCTTATTTGTTGTTTGGCCGACCCAGCGAGTCAACTTTACTACTGACAGGAATGTAAGACAAGTTTCGCTCGTTCCTACAACCTACAAGAAGCCGTAGGGTTCACGGTTATGCCGGCCTTACAGGTGCATGGTCTTGCTCTTGAGAAACTATTGGATTCACATTAGTGAAGACCACTGTCCATACCGCCGCAGACTTGAATACGATGGTCTGAATTTGTGGTTGCCTGATAAACCGATCTCTAGCGGCGAAATATTGTATGTAGCATTGAATATTGAATAAACTCTTTTGTTGCAAATTTCGGTGACATTTCGACATAATTGAGGCTCTTTCTCACTAATGACACAAATGATTTCATCCGTTAGTTCAAGTCCGGATTTTAGGAAAAATAGATTTATTTATATCCATACTAGCGACCCGCCACGGCTTCGCACGGTAATTCGATCCAAGTAAAACTGTTAAATAAAGACAGTTGCATCCAAATTTTATCATAAATTCCCTAAATTATGGCGCCTACCGACCCTCTAAGTTATAAAAATGATCAAATACTAACTTGAAGTCTCAGTCTCAGTCTTGAACACTCAGTTAAAAAAAAACATCAAAATCATTTCAGTAGCTATGGCGTCATGCGCTTCTTGACACGATCACGCTCGATTTCCGCGGGAATGTGGTATTTTCCCGCCGTAAAAAGTAGCCTGCATCCGTGCCTAGGATCCCATCTTTATATTAACTAAGTCTTATAAAAATCCGTTCAGACGTTAAGGCGTGAATGAGGTAAACTTTTGAAACAAACAATTAGTTTTCTGTCTACTGCCTACGCCTTAAGTACGATAGCATGAATATTAATAGCATATATCCTTTTCTAGGTTACTATATATCACCTTACTAAATTTTATCAAAATCCGTTCTGCCGTTTAGGCAGGATAGAGCAAAACTCCCAGCAAAAACCATAAAAAAAAATACCAACTCAATTTAGTTATCTGCCTACTGCCTACCCCCTAAGAACGATGGCGTGATTATTTATAGCCTATGACCATTTCTATGTTATCATCTATCGCCATACCAAATTTCATCAAAATCCGTTCAGCCGTTTAGGCGTGAAAGAGTAACAGACAGACAGACAGAGTTACTTTCGCATTTATAATATTGGTATGGATTTGGCTAACCCTTGTTTTTTGTAAAACTTGAACTTAATTATTCCATTCAATAATAACAAACGAGGTACACAGAAATCCTACTTAAAGTTTTTAGAATATTGGTGAAACTATGTTACATATAGTCCGTTCACGAAAGGTTGAGCACATAGTAGGCGTTTTTTTATTTATCTGAAGTTGGCAGTATTTACTGTCATAAAGTAAAATAAAGTCAACGTTGCCGAATGTACTCGTCCTCGTCCGACGAGCTTGCGAGTTATCAGAGGACTCTATGCAATATTGACAACATTGCGTATCAATCTGACAAGAAAATAAAGAACTTAACCTAAAATGTGATATACACAGTGGAATATGCCAAATTTCCATGGCCAACCGGCGGCTCAACCTTTCGTGAACGGAGTTTACACACATATCAGGAACAATAAAATTCAGCGCTGGAAAATTTTTACCATAAACTACGACTTATTCATCTGTTAGACATCACCGAAACTATGGTTCTCTGAAACATTCGGAGAAACTAAGCTAAGTTTGTAAATATTGGTAGTTTTTCCAATAACGTTCTCTCTATTATTACACTTCCTTGTCCTTCAATATTATTGATTCAAAATATTTACTCAGAACTAGACAAAAATTATTAAGGATATTAAAAAAAGCCATATTCATTTTAATATTTATTCAAAAATACATATAGTGGATGATATAAAAATATATATGTACAATAGGTTTTCAAAGCATAAAACCAAAATTGATATGAATATAATTGTAATATGATTAAAACCATGATTTTTTAATATAATATTCCAGCGCCTGAATAACGGCAGGATCTTGAGTCCTATACCTAATTTTACCGAAAGAAAAACTCCACCAATATGGCAATAAATTTATTATCATTATAAAATGTGCTGAACAAATATTCTCTTGCTCAGCGAAATAACATAAAATATGATCCAATTTTGACTCATAATCTTCATCACCTAAAAGTTGTCTCATAGAATTCTTCAAAAAATCTTGAAATATGCCAATTATGCAGTCTCCATACAGTTTTCGAAGATCTTCAAGAAGTTCCCAAATTTTTTGTGCCACTTCTTCGAGATCTGTATTATTTTGATATTTCAAGTCCATAAACTCCAGCATTAGATATTCTTCTAATGTTTCATGTTGGGCAAATATGGCTTTCCATTCCTCCCTGATGATCGATACGAATTCTATAGGTGGAGCTAATCTCATATCCTTCTCATTCATCGTTTTATCGAAAATTGCTAAACAGAAATGATAAATGGTTGATTTCAATTGATTACCATCCCAGCCGTCCCAATGCCTTTTTTTTATTATATGTAAAATTTGCATTACGTAATGAACTGCCTGCTTTGTATCTTCACCATACATCATAAATTGAATGGCAACCATGAGGTAAACCAAATAAATAACTGGATCTGTTCTTTTTGCTAGTAGGAAACGTCAGGTTAATTTCAATATTGTAACTTTTTTACTATGGATGAATGTGAACTATCCAATACAACATATGGAACGTGTAATTGAGTACGCTGAAAATCTCTAAGTTCATTAAAATTACTGAGTACAACGTGACAGGTTTTACTGATAGGGCCCCATCAAAATAATTTGCCAAAGGCCCCAGATGGTATAGTTACGCCACTGAGGGGGGCGTTCCCATCCTGGCCTTCCCTATAGCGTCTCCACTGGATAAAGAAGCATAACCTGCATAACTTACTTCCCATGCAATTGAAAAATGCCTTCGTTATCTTTTTACAATGTGAAAATATTCTACTTCTATATAATGATTCAAAATACTCAGAATAGTTATCGAGGATATTGAAAAAGCCATACTCATTTTAATATTTTTCTAGAAATAAATTTCTTCAACAGATTATTGAAACTTAAACCGCAATTTCATTGAAACGAAATAAATAATATGATTATCACAACGATTTTTTGAGATACTTATTGAACGTCATATTAACGATAGGATCTTGAGAGGACCGAATTATGGACAAAATATAATTTTGATTTTCCTTGAACGAATCTTTTTGTCGAGTTGGCAGTAAATTAATTATCAATATACAATGTGCTGGACAAATATTCTCTTGCTGAGCGAAATATTTCAAAATCTCCATCAATTTCCAACATTTTCCAAGAGTTCCCAAATTTTTTGTGCCACTTCTTGTAGTCCTATGTCTTGATATTTCAAATTCATGAATTCCAGCAATAGATATTCTTCAAATGTTTCTTGTTGGGTAAATATGGCTTTCCATTCCTCCCTGATGATCGATACGAATTCTATAGGTGGAGCTAATCTCAAATCCTTCTCATTCATCGTTTTATCGAAAATTGCTAAACAGAAATGATAGATGGTTGATTTTACACGACCATATTCGACGCTTCGCCAATGCTTTTTTTTGAATTCGTGTAAAATTTGCATTACGTTTCGAACTGCCTCCTTCTTGTTTCTAGCATACATCATGCATCGAATGGCAAATTTCCAGCATGTTGGATTTCCTTCGAATTCCTGCTCGAAAAATTTAATTTTTATTGCTATTGCTATACAGAAGTCTGTCAAAGATCTAATATCATAATCGCGTATATTCTCGAAAAAGCTTTCATAATGTTTATCAACATTCAATCCTTCTTCTTCCAAATTGACCAGTACCAGCAACACCCTCTCCGCGAATTCTCCTCTGTAACGTTCTGAAGGAATGTTATGTATATTAGTTATTAAATCCAGTGTCCCCTGGTCATGCACAATCTGCGATTCAACCATATATTTCTGCATGATATACCAAAACTCACTATTTGGATTTTTGAGAAAATATTTGTAACAACTTGAGAAAATACTTTTTTCAACAGATATATCTTTTTTCTGCCTTCATCATTGCCACTCCAGCATGATTAACGTAAATTATGGGAAGTACCAAGACTGCTAAAAATAATGCATGTTTTCTTAGAGCAAACGATGTTTCAAAATCGAATGTCCAAAAACAAGATACAAGATAATTCTCGGGTATGTGGTTGAAGCAACTATAAAGAGAATGCAAAGCAGGTTGCAGGCAATCACCTTTACACCATTTCAAAATTATGGGTAAAGCTGCTGTGTGACAACTACTGAAACGCACAGATTGTGCTAAAGATTTTCCAATTTGAAGTTTTTTTTTGTCCTCTTCGCTAGCCTTTGAAAGGTTTAGTTTTTCTAACTCTGGTGTATATTTTACAAGAAGTGCCAAATAATTATCAGTTGGTATTACTGATGCTAAAAACTGTGCTATCAATTTCTTTTGTACCCGTTCTGGTGTAGCTTCAATAAGAATATCTGAATAGGAACATGAATAGTGATTTATGATAGCTTTCACTACTCCTAAATATTCTAACTTCTTCAGTATTGTAGTTAGATTCTTGCCATTTCCACTGAAGCAATGTTGTATTTTATCAATATGTTTTGAGAAAACCTTAGGTTTATATTTCAGGAACCACCTTGTTATCGTAACATTCGACAAAATATTTATATTGTCGAAATAAATATTTTCGAAATCTTCAGCATTATTTTCACCGCATATCAAATATTTCAGAGAATTCATTTCGTGGCCATCGCGAAATATCCATTGACGTGCTAGTTCTTGAATAATTTCAATTATTGATTTCTCATGTGAAACTATAATCAAATCGTGAGGATGGTTTTGATTCCATCTCTTGATAACTGTTACTAGGCTTACAGTGCTCCATGAAGTTTTGAATTCTTTATCCATATTAGAATAACACTTAAGTATCGCTTTCAAAAAAGCTTTTGAAACTTTTCATCACGAAACTCTGAGTCAACAAATCTCCAGTTAGCTATATCAACCAACCCAGATTTAATCAATTTTGGGATCAATTCTTCGAACGATTTTCCTGATCTGTAAAGGAATTTAGAGTATTCCATAATAACTTCGCCATCTAAAGACAGATTTCTGAGTTCACGCATTGTTATAATTTCGTTAATGTACTTCCAATGTTCCTCTGTCAATTTGCATAAATCTATCTTCTCTTTTATCTTTCTCAGAATCACTGACACAATTGCATCGTCATTTCGATATCTTTTTTGTATTAGTTTGAGGATATCTAGAAAAGAATCATAATCTTGACTGATGCTGCATGTGTTGATGATATATTCGAATAGCTCCATGCGAGATGTGGCATTATCAGCTCTGAATAATAGTTCTTTAAGCTCGGGTATTGCCAATGTAGATCTCTTAAACTGTATGTATTCAACCTCATTATTGAATACTTCAACCCATTTTTCTCTTTCTTCGTGGCTTGGTATTGTTTCCAAAAATTCCAGGGTCATTACTTCTTTTGCACGAATCAAATCCATATTGTAAACTTCACCGAAGATGTTTGAAAAAAGGGCATACCTCATTTTCTTTGGGTAATTTTCCAATATATCAAAGACTTGTGACATTTTCAAATGATCTGAATAAGACTCTGGAAACATAACTTTCAGAATACCAGGGAATTCATTTCCAAGCTTCCTTACGAAAACACTCTCCTTGAACACTCTCAAATCTAGATATTTCAATGGGTCTTCGGTAATACATTCCTTGTTATCTTCAATGTAGCATCTTGTGTTTCGTCTTCCGAGGCGATAGTTCGATGAAAAATCATACTTCATTCGTAATTCCATGAAAAGACTTGGATCTTTTTTAGATAAATAACAGGTAAACGAATTCAAAGATGCCATATTTCCACCTCTTTTATGGTACTCTTCGTAATAAAATCTTATCAATGATTTATCTTTATCATGTAACAACTTTATTTGTGCCATAGAAATTTTGAGTCCCCTCTCAGTTAAAATTTCCTTTATTATTCTTAGGGAACATCCAGAAATTACCACTAAAGCAGTTCTCAATCCGTATGTGCTAAGCAATTGCTGAAAAAGGTCATCAATGAATTTTTCATCCTTGAAATGTTTCAAAATTTGTTTCAAAATTTTCAATCTCATAACCAAGGAAAGTTGTGGAAGAATATTTTCCACAAATACTTGATGAGGAAAAATATCTTTCGTGGCTGAAGGACCTAAGGTCGATGGCCATTTCCACTGCAATAAATATGATTTTCTACTAGTAATATCCTTCATTATTTCTATCAAAAACCATTTTTGTTTGATTATTTTATTGGCAAGTTTAACGTTTCCATCTTTGACAATTCTGAATAGATCCTTTACCCTTTTGAAATGAAGAAGAAATTCCACTTTATATGTTTCTTCTAGATATGTTTTAGGGTGAAGGTTTGAGCTTATTTTTTCCAAAATATTTTCATTGTTTCCAATCGAGCGATACTTCTCTAATAAAATGAATAGATTTTTCTTTCTTTCCGACAGAAGTTTGCCTGTTAAGCCATGGAATTGATCAATAAAACTTGCGTCGTCCACCATATTTCTTGAACTGAAAATTCAATTATCTGAGATGAAAAAAATAAATTAATAAACTAGATTAAAATTAAATGTTTTGGTGATGATCTGCGCAGTATTTTTGAGCGCTCGTTCTTATAGATACGAGAGCTGCATCGATTGGTCCAAATGTCTGTAATATTCGAAGTTTGAACCGAATATGGTTTCGAATGATAAGGTTCGACTTCCTGTTGACGAATCCGTGGTAATATTTAATTTTGACCATGGGCCTGCCCGTCCGTAAACACGGTTACTTTCGAAGGGATTGTACTAGAGACTTGAAATTTTCAGGTGTAGGTTTGGTTCTAAAATGACACGAATCACTTCGAAATCGTACAGGGAGTTCAAAATTTTCGTTCTTCAATATCTCAGAAAGAACGATACCGATCGAAATGAAATTTTGCGGCCACATGAAAAATATTCATAAGAAGTATCATACGAAATATTTTGTGATCGTAGTATAAGCAGAACCATGAAAAATTCAATCAGAAAATTGAAACAAAAATCCTTATATTCACAACTAAATACAGGGTGTTTCAAAAACAAGTGACTTCCTCTCTAGGATAGGTAGAAAACTAAAAAATAATTGGGGTTGGCTCAGTGAAAAATTTTCATAACGCTATCCTTATTCAAGATTATTAAAAGAAAAAAAATATACACATTTTTTAAGATTCTGCATAAACTTCTGGCAGCTTTGTAATAAAATTCGATACTGTGCTTTGTCTTCGGAGTATTTTGATCTGAGAATTATGAATTAATAACTGATGCTGGTAAGAAGTAATGATAAAAAACGCAGTTATTAAACAAAAATTAGAAAATTCAAAAGAAGCCATTTCAACACACTAAAATGTCCTACTGTGAATAAAATTTGACTTGTTCGAGTGTTTTTCCATCTCAAAGATCCAAATTTGGCGTGTGAAAGTTATTAATGGAATACTGAGTCACTCTGTATGATAATAAAAAATACACTCATGCAGAAAATCTAATTGCCTTTCCAACAAGGTGCTGCTCGACCCCTTTTCCCTATTCGTAAATGAGAACACCCTCATTTGTCTCCCTTTCAACAAAATTTGACCTTCCCGAGCGTTTTCTCGTTATTCCGTCCCAAAGCTAAAAATTCGGGGTGGAAAATTGTGGTTGGCTGCTCTGCATAGGTACTATGGATATACGCGCAGCAACTCTCTACACCATAGAATAATGTCTTATATGTACATATTATCGTCTGTAGACGTAGAGTCGTTCACATTTCGCTTGGCCGGCACTGTACATAAAGGGTGTCCCAAAATTAACGCAAGATTTGAATTTGCCGCCATTTGTGCAGTGAAGTGTTGGCAACCCTGAAAAAAAGCAATTTGACAGCTAACAGTATAGGGTTATTAAAAATGGAGCGTTACACGATAGAACAACGTGTCTTCATTATTAAAAAATATTTCAAAAATAGTGAAAGCTTGGCGGCTGCAGTTCGAAAATTTCATACAAAATATGGTCGGAATAGTGTTTTAAATTCGTCAACTGTGAAGAGATTAATTGAAAAATTCATGGAGACTGGATCCGTTGGAGACGCCAAACACACTGGTCGTCAAAAAACAAGCCGTTCAAATGTGAATGTCGAAGCAGTGCGTGAGAGTGTTGCTGACAATCCAGGAACCTCAATTCGACGTCGTGGACAAGAATAGCAAATTTCAAGAACCTCTCTACAGCGTATACTCACCAAAGATCTGTGTCTTCATGCTTACAAAATTCAATTAACACAACAATAGAAGCCTAATGACCATGGACAGAGAAGAGAGTTCGGTTGAATGGATTATTGAACATCAACAAATGGACCCTGATTTTTCGAGCAAAATCATCCTAAGCGATGAAGCACATTTTCATCTTGATGGCTTTGTCAATCGCCAAAATTGGCGCATTTGGGATTCGGAGAACCCACATGTGATTGTCGAAAAACAAATGCATCCACAACGCGTGACTGTATGGTGTGGATTTTGGGCTGGAGGCATAATTGGGCCATATTTTTTGAAAATGATGCTAGTCAAGCAGTGACTGTTACTGGTGCTCGATATCGCAACATGATTACACAGTTCTTTCTGCCAAAATTGGATGATATTGATGTGTCCATTATGTGGTTCCAACAAGACGGTGCCACATGTCATACAGCCTGTGAAACAATTCAATTACTGCATGAGACATTTCCAGGTCGTGTACTCTCTCGTTTCGGTGATCAAAATTGGCCTCCTAGATCGTGTCATTTAACACCATTAGACTTCTTTTTATGGGGTTATTTGAAATCACAAGTCTATGTCAACAAGCCCACAACCACCCGTGCATTAAAGGAGGAGATTCAACGCTGCATCAACGAAATTCAGCCACATTTATGCAGAATGGTCATGGAAAATTTCAACAAAAGAGTGCGAATGTGCATGCAAAGCCGTGGAGGCCATTTGTCCGATGTGTTATTCCATACATAACCCTATCCTATGTACTTTACGAGTCAATAAAAATATAACTATCAAAACACTAAAAACGGCGTTTTCTATTTAATTCAAATCTTGCGTTAATTTTGGGACACCCTTTATTTGTTGGAAGAGAACGAGCGCTCAAAAACCGAGGTTTATGGGAAAACATGCACTGAAATTTTGGCCGCTTTCGAATACCTGTCCTTATCGAAGAACTAATCAAAAATTAAATGGAATATTTCAAATAGAAACAGCTCACTAATGAGAAAAAAATATTACCAAGATCAAGATGTTTTCTATATTCAATGGCTTTTTATGGTCACTGTTTGACTGTTTTCACATTAGCTCAAGTTTGGTTGTGTCGAAATATTTGTAACTTGGACGATAAATCGATTATCAAAGATTAAGGATTGATTTTTGATATGATAAGATTATTCTCAACTAGAAATCCTGAACTGACCTTGATGATTTAACAGAGGCGCACGCACCGTATGAATCAATACAATGTCGCTAAAGAATATATCATAGAAATACAGGGTGTAACTAAATAAGTGTAAAATATTTAAGGGGGTGATTCCTCATCGAAAAAAAGATAGGATTTTTCATATAAAGAAACTTCATTGGAGCATCCCTTGTTAAGATACAGCCCCTCAAAGGGAGTACACAAAATTTGTATAACAATTTTTTTCACAAGCACCAAAAAAGTTACAATATTGAAATTAACCTGACGTTTCCTACTAGCAAAAAAAATTGTCACTATCGCTAAAAATGTCCTACTAGATAGATTAGTTTCGCATTTATGACGATCTATCTCTATAGTTGTTCGTATAATATTTTTTTACTGCGAACTGGTTTATATTGGGCGAAAAACTCAAGAGACATTTTTTTTTAGAATGAAACAGGCTATCGGAAATAAATTTTTAAATGGTTAACAAATAATAAGACAAAAAGTTACATTGGAAATAAACTTTAGGGGTTGCGTTTCCCACCCTTACAACCATGGGGTAAACCAAATAAATAACTGGATCTGGTCTTTTTGCTAGTAGGAAACGTCAGGTTAATTTCAATATTGTAACTTTTTTACTATGGATGAATGTGAACTATCCAATACAACATATTGAACGTGTAATTGAGTACGCTGAAAATCTCTAAGTTCATTAAAATTACTGAGTACAACGTGACAATTTTTACTGATAGGGCCCCATCAAAAGAATTTGCCAAAGGCCCCAGGTGGTATAGTTATGCCACTGAGGGGGGCGTTCCCATCCTGGCCTTCCCTATAGCGTCTCCACTGGATAAAGTAGAATAACCTGCATAACTTACTTCCCATGCAATTGAAAAATGCCTTCGTTATCTTTTTACAATGTTCCTTGGACTATTCTAAGAATATGTTGTCCTTTGATGATTTTTGAAAAACCTCTTTGTTTCGAAAATACAAGGAAAACAAAATTTTAGATAATAACATTTTATTACGAAAAATTACATGAAAATTCAACTTAACCTACAAAAACTGTTGAAAATGACCACCTCTAGCCAAAAAAACGAATTCAAATGAAAACCGTGTTTAATCTGTATTCCTTTACCATCTGAACTTATCAATTTTAAGTCAAAAAACTGGCCGTTTTTAGTAATTGGAATGTTGTTAAACAAATTTAAAAATAAATTGTACCTACTTAGTAAACACAGTGCGGTACGCATTTTTATTGAAACTATTATTAATTTTAAAAATATGAAAAATGTTGTTCGCCCTGTATCTTCGAAACAAAGAGGTTTTTCAAAAATTATCAAAGGACAAAACATGCTTAAAATAGTCCAAGGAACAACCCCCTGAATTTTTGCCGCATGTTTAGGAAACACCCTGTATAATGATTCAAAATACTCAGAATAGTTATCAAGGATATTGAAAAAGCCATACTCATTTTAATATTTTTCTAGAAATATATTTCTTCAACAGATTATTGAAACTTAAACCGCAATTTCATTGAAACGAAATAAATAATATGATTATCACAACGATTTTTTGAGATACTTATTGAATGTCATATTAACGATAGGATCTTGAGAGGACCGAATTATGGACAAAATATAATTTTGATTTTCCTTGAACGAATCTTTTTGTCGATTTGGCAGTAAATTAATTATCAATATACAATGTGCTGGACAAATATTCCCTTGCTGAGCGAAATATTTCAAAATCTCCATCAATTTCCACTCATATTTTTCATAACCTATAAGTTGTCTCAGCGAATTTTCCAAAAAATCTTGGAACATGCTAATTATTAAGTCTCCATATAATTTTCTAACATTTTCCAAAAGTTCCCAAATTTTTTGTGCCACTTCTTGTAGTTCTATGTCTTGATATTTCAAATGCATAAATTCCAGCAATAGATATTCTTCGAATGTTTCTTGTTGGGTAAATATGGCTTTCCATTCCTCCCTGATGATCGATACGAATTCTATAGGTGGAGCTAATCTCAAATCCTTCTCATTCATCGTTTTATCGAAAATTTCTAAACAGAAATGATAAATGGTTGATTTAACACGACCATGTTCGACGCTGTTCCAATGCTTTTTTTTAATTCGTGTAAAATTTGCAATACGTTTTGAACTGCCTGCTTAGTGTCTTCACTATACATCATGAATTGAATGGCAAATTTCCAGCATGTTGTATTTCCTTTGAATTCCTGCTCAATCAATTTTGTTTTGATTACTTTTATACAGAAACTTGGTGTTAAGAATCTAATATCATAATCGCGGATATTCTGAAAAAAGCTTTCATAATGTTTGTTAACGTTCAATCCTTCTTTTTCAAATTTATCAAGCACCTGCCAAATCTTCTCGGCAAATATGTCTTTGTATTTTGCAGGAATATTATGTATATCAGTTATTAACTGCAGTGTTTCCTGGTCATGCACAGTCAGCGATTCCATGTGTTTTTGCAGTATTTGTAATAAATGATGCGATGGATTTTTGAGAAAATATTTGTAACAACTTGAAAAAAGATGTTTTTCAACAGATACGTCTTTTTCTTTTTTCATCATTTCCTCTCCAACACCACAAATGACACTTTTGGGAAATACCAACACTGCGAAAAATATCGCATGTTTTCTCAGAGAAACTGATGGTTCTTTCATTAATTTCGAGAGATAAGGTTTCAGATCTTTTTCGGGTATGCGGTTGAAGCAACTATAGAGAGAATGCAAGGCAGGTTGCAGGCAATCACCTTTACAATATTTCAAAATTATGGGTAAAGCTGCTGTGTGACAACTACTAAAACGCACAGATTGTGCGAAAGATGTTTCAATTTGAAGTAAAGTTTTATCCTCTTCGCTAGCTTCCGTAAGGTCTAGTTTTTCTACTTTTGGTATATATTTTGCAAGAAGTTGCAGATAATCAGCAGTTGGCATTACTGATGCTAACAACTGAGCTATCGATTCTTTTTGGATCGTTTCAGGTGTAGATTGGTTGGATACAAGACTTTCTGCATAGTGATTTACGATAGCTTTCACCAATCCCAAATATTCGAACTTTTTCAGAATTGTAGTTAGATTCTTGCCAGTGCCACTGAAGCAGGGTTGTATTTTATCAATATGTTTTGAGAAAACCTCAGGTTTATTTTTCAGGAACCACTTAGTTATCGTAACATTCGATAAAATATTTATATTGTCAAAATAAATATCTTCGAAATCTTCAGCATTATTTTCGCCGCATATTAAATATTTCAAAGAATTCATTTCATGACCATCGCAATATATCCATTGACGTGCTAGTTCTTGAATAATTTCAATTATTGATTTCTCATGTGAAACTATAATCAAATCATGAGGATGGTTTTGGTTCCATCTCTTGATAACTGCTACTAGGCTTACAGTACTCCAAGATGTTTTGAATTTTTTATCCATATTAGGATAACACTTAAGTATCGCTTTCAAAAACAGATTTTGAAACTTTTCATCGCGAAATTCTGCATCAACAAATTTCCAGGTAGGTATATCATCCAATCCAGATTTAATCAATCTTGGAATCAATTCTTCGAACGATTTTCCTGATCTGTAAAGGAATTTAGAGTATTCCATAATAACTTCGCCATCTAAAGACAGATTTTTGAGTTCACGCATTGTTATAATTTCGTTAATGTATTTCCAATGTTCCTCTGTCAATTTGCATAAATCTATCTTCTCTTTTATCTTTCTCAGAATGACTGACACAATTGCATCGTCATTTCGATATCTTTTTTGTATTAGTTTGAGGATATCTAGAAAAGAATCATAATCTTGACTGATGCTGCATGTGTTGATGATATATTCGAATAGCACCATGCGAGATGTGGCATTATCAGCTCTGAATAATAGTTCTTTGAGCTCGGGTATCGCCAATGTAGATCTCTTAAACTGTATGTATTCAACCTCATTATTGAATACTTTAACCCATTTTTCCCTTTCTTCGTGGCTTGGTATTGTTTCCAAAAATTCCAAGGTCATCACTTCTTTTGAACGAATCAAATCCATATTGTGAACTTCCCTAAAAGTTTGGAAAAAACGGTATACCTTTTTTTCTTTGGGTAATTTTTCAATAAATCGAGAACTTGTGACATTCTCATCAAGTTTGAATAAGATCCTGAAAGCGTAGCTTTCAAAAAACTAGAGTATTCACTTTCAAGCTTCCTCACGAAAACACTCTCCTGGAACACTCTCAAAGCTAGATATTTCAATGGGTCTTCAGTAATAGATTCCTTGTTATCTTCAATATAGCATCTCGTGCTTCGTCTTCCGAGTCGATAGTTTGATGGAAAATCATACTTCATTCGTAGTTCCATGAAAAGGCTTGGATCTCTTTTAGATATATAACAGGTAAAAGAATTCAAAGATGCCATATCTCCACCTCTTTTGTGGTACTCTTCGTAATAGAACCTTATCAATGATTTATCCTTATCATGTAACAACTTTATTTGTGCCATAGAATTTTGAGTCCCCTCTCAGTTAAAATTTCCTTGATTTTTTCTAGGGAACATCCAGAAATTATCACTAAAGCAGTTCTCAATCCGTATGTGCTAAGCAATTCTTGAAAAAGGTCATCCATGAATTTTTCATCCCTGAAATGTTTCAGAATTTGTTTCAAAATTTTCAATCTCATTACGAGGGAAAGTTGTGGAAGAATATCGTTCACGAATTCTTGAGCAGTAACATCTTCCAACATTTTTGTCAAAAACCATTTTTGTTTGATAATTTTATTGGCAAGTTTAACGTTTCCATCTTTGACAATTCTGAATAGATCCTCTACCCTTTTGAAATGAAGAAGAAATTCCAATTTATATGTTTCTTCTAGATATGTTTTGGGCTTCAGGTTTGAGCTTATTTTTTCCAGAATATTCTCATTGTTTCCAATCGAGCGATACTTCTCCAATAAAATAAATAGATTCTTTTTTCTTTCCGATAGAAGCTTTCCAGTCAAGCCGTGGAATTGATCGATAAAAGTTGCTACGTCCACCATATTTCTTGATCTGAAAATATATAATTATATGAGATAAAAAATGAAATGAATACATGAGGTTATAAGGATTTTCAGAGATAAACTTTTTCTCCAGAAAAAAAAACATGATTGTAAATGGGGCCCTTATTGGAAATTGTTTTCCCAATTACAGGGTGATTTTCAAGAAATAGTATATCATAGTATAAGGATTAAAAGTAAAAATAGGCACTTTTAGTCCGTATAATATATACTATTTTTTCTCCAACCAAGCCAAAATTAAGGGATATCTGGTATTGTTGGTGAATATTGATTGTCAAGTAGACGTCAAATGTAATTACTTTTAATCCAAGGATTAAAAGTAGCGTTTTTAATCCTAGGATTAAAAGTGTTGCTAAGCAAGGAGCAAATTTTTGTACGGTAAGGGAATTTATGACTTTTGCACCTGAAAATAGTACAAAAATGTCAACATTTTTTGATGGTTCGAGATGACTCGTAGTTGGCGTCCTGATAGATAACGCGATCTACGAGTTATATCGTAGTTGGCAGTCAACGTGTTAAGGAACGTGTTAACCGAGGCATTTTGGAACCGAACCCACCCTGAAAATCTCAAGTCTCTAGGAAAATCTATTCGAAAGTTATCGTGCTAACGGACGGACGGCCGACCCCACGGACAGAATTGAATTTCATCAGGGAATCGAACCCTATAGTTTGAGACCATTTTCGGCTCAAAATTAGAAAACTACAGACATTTAGGCAAAACGATATAGTAGTCGTTTGAGTATAACGAGCGCTCAAAAATGAAATATGTAAATTGTCTATAACTTAAAAAAGGTAAAATCTATGGTTCTGATTGCACAATCCTCTTAAAAATTTGCATGATCATTCACTTTTCCAATTTTCATCTTCAAACTCGATTTCATTTCAATCGAGAAGTATTTCATGGCAATATTAGAATTTTTTGTTGAAATAACCATATACTTGTCGAATTGTTCGATTAAACTCATTGAAATTAACTACAAAAGGACTCAAACGAAACTTTTATACTGCGATACGAAATTACTGGCCGTTGAGTCCGTAGACCAAGCTCATGTCAATTCTCAAATCAGAATGCCTTCTTTATCCCTTCTTTTCAACAGCTTCCGTCTTTTCTCATTTATGTATCTACGCATTATGTACGGGGGAATCCCCAACCTCTTTGTTCCCTAAAACTTGACGCCTGGTCTACGGCCACGTCAGGCAACACACAATACGTCGCCTAGCCAACTAATGACCTGCTTAGGCTCAAATCTCCGACATACTTCAGGGTGTTTCATCATAAACTGGACAAACATATATTTTCGTGTAGAAGACATCGGGAGAATCATTTTTGCCTTATGCAATATATCCCGTTTTCGAAGCATAAGCGAGATACAGGGTGTCAAACGTAATTTTTGAGCCAGATTCTTATGAGTGTAGTCAGTTATGTATAACACTTAAAGTAACGGTTTTTGGTCAAATCTCAGTATTTTTGGGTCCTCTATTCAGCAAAGTTGACGAACTCCGAAAAAAATTACAAAATGGCGGAAGACCTGCAATAATCCCATTTTTTTTCAGCGGTTGTCAAATTGACTTCTATTTTTTGAATGAACACAATTTTCTAAGAATTTCTGTGAAAAAATTTTTTCGAACACCCGGTATACATACGAATAATTTTTAAATGTGCTTATGTATACCCTTTACATGTGGCCAATAATTTTTTTTCGCAATATACCGTTATTCACTTCATCGCAAAGAGATCAGCGTCTAGGGTGGCCACCCAGTATATCAACAAATTATTATAGTCTTTCTCACTTTCAGTGACTTTTTTAAAAAAATGTATTATTTATTTTCGACCTCCACAAGGTGACTAAGTCCTGTTCAGGTAAATAAATTCAATTTTTCCCACTTTTTCCAAATTCAAAAATTCATAAAAAAAACAATTGTTGATGTGACAACTTTAAGCGATACCACAAATTAATGCATAATTTAGCTTCTTTCTAAAAGTGAACCAATTATTCGTAATTCGAAATACAAAGTGTTTTTTTACCCTGAACACTTTAAATGAAGATTAATGAGTCCAGCCCTGGAATAATGAAATAATTGATGTATTTCTGACTCGACCTCAGCATGTTCCAATAACCCCCCAAGTTTCAATAATATTAGTCAATAAGTTTGGATTTTATGATGGTCTAAGTATTTCCATGAAGTTGAAAAAACACCCAGTAGTCAGCTAGTGCAACTCTATCTCTGGTAAGAGTATGTACAGTTATTCCCCGGACACCCTGTATATTTATTAATTTATGAATTAACAAAATTAATCGATTTATTGAGTGCATCGATTGTTTTGCCGGTGAATTTATTTCAAAGAGAAACATCCTAATAGGTTGAATACGAATCGTTTAGAAAAAAAATTACCAGGAATGATGTGCTACACTTGATGGCTACGTATTATCACTTATTTCACATTTGCTCAACTGTATAATGTCGAAATGGTTGTTACTTGGACGATAAGTTGATAGATATGATTTTGTTATTCTCAACACTCAACTGGGCATTCCGAACTGACCTTGGTAACAACCGAGACTGACTCACCTCACCAAATGAATGAATTCAGTGTCGCGTGTCGCCACACCAACCAGTAGTTGCACTTCGTGGATTTTCCAATTTCGACTCGCGTGCCCTTTCCGTGACTATAACCTCAAATTTTGTTGAACTCATAGATTTTATGGATTTCAAATGGTTTTATTGTTTGATTGTATAAATATTATAGATATCCTCTATTCTCTGCTGTATTGTATTTATATTAGATTAGATTGGGAATAGTAGCAATATCATAGTAAAACTATTTTTTCTTTACTCAAGCTTTCGAGATTTTATTTTCTCTTCGCCACAAGAACGGTAATCAAGTAATGGAAACATAAACTCTTTTTTCTTTATACATTTATATAGTTCTTTTATATATTCATTACTATTTTCACAGTTCCCCTGACGAAGAGATCATCCCAAAAGCTTAAGCAAAGAAAAGAGAGTTTCACTTTAAAATATTGCTGCTATTCCCAAATAATATCTATACCTACATTGAATATACAATATGATGTTTATTTTCGTTGTTTGATTTTCTTGTGCTCTTTAATCTATAAATTGTTGATTGAGGTTTCTTGGGTTTTTCTTGCACTCAGTTTTACCAGTAAACAGTTATTTACTTTTAATAAAATATATTTACTCCGACATATGTTTCGGCCCTATTATGGCCTTTTTCAAGAAGAATACAAACATCAATAATTCCTGTAAAATACAAATAGTAAACATCACAATAAATCAATTTAATATTTTTTTACACTTACGATTTTCGTCAAATATTACATTTTTCAGTTAAAAATATAAAACACAATACAAATTTTCACAGATTTTTTTTTCTCTTTAATGGGCTCGCCCCTAAGGCATGTACCCAGATTATGGTTGTGTTTGTTAAGAAACCTTACTCGAGACGCACACATGCAAACATCCATGTCCTTGCCGGGATTCGAAATTTTCACAGATAAGACACAAACAAAATGACATTGGTACAGTTATGAACGTCAAATTAAATTTTCAAACTCAAGACGAATAAATATTACGACATCTGTATGGATTGATAAGAGTGTATATTGTTAAATTTACTCCCCAGTTAACACAGGATATCTTATGGTTGTCCATTTCAAGTCCTATTCAAGGCGGGATATCCGTGGACATAAACCGTATATCCATAGGATATCCTATTGCAGATATATTTAGGATATCCGAAACGAACTTCTTGGATACATCCATAGGACATCCAAATAAGTTTCATTCTAGATATCCATATCAGGTAACATCTCGGCATCCATAAGATATCCATAAGAAATCAACAATGGATATATCATCTATGGAGATCAATACCCTACATATTAAGTTATAAGTGAGAAAAATTAATGTAACTTTCGGTCTGTTAATGAATAATTTTTTAACGGTTGAACGCATGAATCCTAGGCCAAATTAATTCAACACTACTTTTATTTTATTCTTTTGTCAACGTTTAGGTTCTATATTTATAAAACCCTACAATTACTATCCGACATTAACTAACTCAATCATAATCATTAGAAACACCGTGAGATGTCGTAACATTTTTATAGTAAAATGCCAATCAGCCCCCAAAATTTATCAATTTCGTAGTACTTTCTTGTCTTTGTTTCATATTATGAATTCATTCAACACCGCTGAATGACCCCGGTGGTGCAGTGGGTATGACTCCTGGCCGTGGTGCCGGTGGTCCCGGGTTCGAATCCTGGTGAGGGCATGGACGTTTGTGTGCGAGTTTGTGCACTCAAATAAAATTGTCTAGTCCTAAAAACAACTGGAATCTGTGTACATGTCATTAAATAGAGAATTTAAAAATCACAAATCTACAGTGTTTAATTAAGTCGCCATCCGTTCGGATGTACGAAAGGTGGCCAGACATATGTCAAAAACTGTCGTCTCAAGATTTGTATCTTGTATAGAGAACTACTTGTTCTATGATTTGTATGTTTCCTTTTACTTTTTTGAAAAGAAACAGAAATTCCAATAAAAAATTGGATATCCTGAAGACATACATAGAATATGCTAACTCTTGCGAATGTCCGTATTTGATATCTCATGAATATCCATAATGGATATCTATAAGACATCCAAAAAGGTCACACTGTCCCATTCTATGGACGTCCATAGGATATACCAGAGCCTTTTCGGTTATCTTATGTACATCCCCAATATCCATGATCGATATCCATAGCAAATCCATAAGATAAACTTGTGCTAACTGGGTCATTGTTGTTTCTGTAGATGGAGTTACTTGCAGGATTTTATTTGGAGTTGTTATATTTCTATAATTGATTCACTTTTTAGAAAGAAGCTAAATTATGCTTCAATTTGTGGTATCGCTTAAAGTTGTCACATCAACAATTATTTTTTTATGAATTTTTGAATTTGGAAAAAGTTCGAAAATTGAATTTATTTACCTGAACAGGACTCAGTCACCTTGTGGAGGTCGAAAATAAATAATAAATTTTCTTTAAATGAAAAGTCTTACATATTTCAAAATTATTCGTATGTATACCGAGTGTTCATTCGCAGAAGTGTCACTTTGATCTATATATTTGTTGTCGAACACCCGGTATACATACGAATAATTTTGAAATATGTTTATGTATACCATATACACAACGACATTAATTTTGTTTGCCAATATACCTTCATTACCTTCATCGCAATGAGATCCGCGTCTAGGGTGGCCACCCAGTATATCAACAAATTATTATAGTCTTCCTCACCTTCAGTGACTTTTTATTTAAAGAAAATTTATTATTTATTTTCGACCTCCACAATGTGACTGAGTCCTGTTCAGGTAAATAAATTCAATTATTCGAAATTTTTCCAAATTCAAAAATTCATAAAAAAATAATTGTTGATGTGACAACTTTAACCGATACCACAATTTGAAGCATAATTTAGCTTCTTTCTGAAAAGTGAATCAATTATTCGTAATTCGAAATACAAAGTGTTTTTTTACCCCGAACACTTTAAATGAAGATTAATGAGTCCGGCCCTGGAATAATGAAATAATTGATGTATTTCTGATTCGACCTTAGCATGTGCCAATAACCCCCCAAGTTTCAATAATATCCGTCAATAAGTTTGGATTTTATGATGATCTAAGTATTTCCATGAAGTTGGAAAAACACCCTGTAGTTTTCTAGGGAAATCCAGAAATTAATTTTTTATAGTCAATCAGTAGTCAGCTAGTGCAACTCTATCTCTGGTAAGAGTATGTACAGTTATTCGCCGGACACCCTGTATAACTGGATCATCACGCCCGGGTCCGGGTACGAGCAGAAAAATATAACAATAATAATAAATTAATAAACAATGATATATAAGATAAATTTATGCCATGGTTCACCGATCATATATCTTTCAGCTTGCCATACAAATAAATTTTAATATTTGGATCTCTATATTCAATTTTTCTCACCAACTCTTCATAAGCATTTTTTGTCTTCTCATCAGTATCAATACAGGAGACGTGAGGCAGAAGTTGAATTACTGACATAGTATGAATAAGAGAGTTTCCTTCCATGAATAAATTCAGGAAATTCAGCAAAGCAAAATCATCATACACATATAACACATCTAGTATCATACGCAAAAAATGATTGAAACGATTTTGCACCAAATTACCATATTTTTCAAGAAGGGATGAAAATAATCTACTCAACCGACCAGGTAACAATTCTTCAAAGTTGTCGCATTCTATTTTGAATTGCATCAGATCTAGAAGCAAGGTTTCTTCAAAAATTTCTTCAGATGAAAATATCTCTGTTAGACCAACCTTGAAATGGTTGGCAAAATCTACATCGAAATTCCCTGCTTTTGAAGTAAGAACATCTTTAACAATTCTGAAACAGATTTTATGCAGCACACAAATTAATTCCTTATTTTTCTCAATATCTTTCGAAGAATTCGTTTTCATGTCAAGAAATATTTTGCACATTAAATCGGCTTTTCTTGCACTGTTTTGTCCGTAAAGTAAAAATTTTCTAGCAAAATCGAATACATTTTCATCAAAGGAAAACTCTTTCCTATCAAAAAGCTTATTTTCAATGATATCAAAGCAAAATTCAACATTCAAAAAGGTTACATCTTTGGTTGTCAAGTTATTTATCAGGGCCAACATATTTTCGTTAATATTTTCATTTTGTTTTTTGTAATTTTCTAGGATATTCCACACTATCTCAGTGTACTCAGGACGGTAACTAACCGGAAAAAAATCAACTTTTGTTAACATCTTCAACACATTTTTCTGATTCTTTTTTAATTGTTTTAAATATTTTTTCAGAATTTCCCAACATTTATGTGTTTCATTTCTGATAAAAAATTTGTAACAACTAATGAACATGTGCTCTTTAACAGATGCATTTTCTTCAGATGACTGTATTTCTTCGAATTTCAATACAATTTTTTCGATAGGGAGTATGAGAGCTGTGAGAAATATTGTATGTTTCCTCACGGATACAGCTTTGTTATTCAACTGTTCCAGAGCAGAGTATAGCTGATTTTCCGGAATTCTATGGAAACTGCTGTAAAGAGATGGTAAGGAAGATTTCAAAAAATCTCCTTTACAGTAATTTAGTAAAATAGGATATAACGTATTCATGTTAGAAGATAATTTGCAGTATCTAGCAAGAGCTTGTTGAATGGCATAAGTTTTCCGAGTTGTCTCATCACATTCAACATCAATTCTATCAACCTGAGGAATATATTTCTGCATGAATATTTGCAGATCAGCACTTTCCATGAAGAGTACTAAAATACGAATTATTTCAAAGCATTTAGAGGAATCAGCAGTTTCAAGATCTTCAAAACATGATTCGATAATAGATTGTGGTATTTCAAGATGACTATATTTTTTTAAACAACGAACTAAATTAACATTGCTATTTTTGATACCAAATTTAACGTTATTTAAATATTCCTTAAGCACCATTGGTTTATACTTCATGAACCAATTTGTAATAGTATCATCACTTAACTTTTTATAATTAGACCAATACATTTCAACGATATTAGAACTCATTTGATTTTTATCCTGTTTACAAATCAAATACTTGAGGACTTTCATTCTTTTATTATTAACTTTTTCAGTAGTATGAAGTTCGTTAACAGCGTTGAGTATGTGGCTATCCTCAGAAAAAGGAATAGTTTCTAGCGGGTATTTCTCATTCCATCGCATTATACTCAGAGCAACTTCAATAGCAATTTCGTTCTGCTTATTGGTAACCTCAGGAAGAAGTTTCAAAAAAAGGAAATGTATATCTTTTTGGAAATTTTTGTTATCGTACTCAAATGTAGATAAAGCCAGTGGAGCTTCATTCAATAAAGTTAAAACATGATCTTGTATTGCTTTTTTATTCAGATATAAGTATTTTATGTATTCCACATATATTGGGTGAAATACTTGTTGCTTTTTAAAGAGTTGTATGCTGATAATGTGATAAATATATTGCCAATGTTCTTCTCCGAACTTGCTCAAATCCAATTCTTTGAAAACCGTGCGAAGGAAATTATATATTATGGTGACATCACTGTTCCTATGACGTTCACAAAATGATTTTAAAATATTTATGAAAGAATCATAATCATTCATTAATTTACATGTGGATATCAATGTATTGAATATAGTTTTCTTGTCTTTGATGACAATTTCTTCTTTACCTTCGGTGAAAAACATAGCATATTTCCTCTTCTTCAACTTGTATTTATTTATATTTTGTCTGTTTTCAAATTTGGCAATCCATTTCTCCCTCTCACTCCTATCAGGTATAAACTCTATCAGTTTTTCATCCATAAATTGTACCTGATCCCAAAGACTTTTTTTAAAAACTTCTTCAAATGTACATAAGTATAACTTATATTGTTTATTTTTGGGATAGAACTTGATGAGTGATTTATTATAATTGAAATGAAAGTGATCTAAGTTTTCCGGAAATAAATTTTTGAAAAATATTGGGAAATCAGTTCCTAATTTACGGACCATCGCATCTTTCCTAAGAAACCTATAATAATCAACAGGCTTATTTACAATTTCTATTCTTTTAATATCTACGAATTTCTTGGTGCTTCTTCTCCCTAATTTCAGTTTTCCAACATGAAATTTTTCACATAAATCAAAATAAAACAGGGGATCTGTCTTTCCTACATATGAGAAAAATGATCTCCACTTGTACTTATCCACATCTTGATCATTTTTTGATAACATTTTGAAATATACCACTATAAGGCTTTTATCTTTATGGTACAACGATTTCAATTGGGCGGCTGTGAATTTTATGGAATATTTAGTTAATATTTCTTCAATTTTCAGATTGGTGCAACCTGGTAAGAAAACCAGAGCTGAAGATATTCCATATAAATTCAATAGTGTCTCAAAATACTCTTCTATCAAATTCACATCCTTCGAATTCGAAAAGATTTCTTTGAAAAGTTTTGTACGAATCGAGAACGATAACCTAGGTACAACCTTCTCCATAAATTGAGTGGGTGAATATTTATTGATCAACTCTTGAACAAACCATTTTTGACGAACAATTCTTTGTGCTCCAATTTCATTACCTCCGATCAGTATTTCGATGAGATCATTAGTTCGTCTGAAGTGAATAAGAAGTTCTATTTTATATGTCTCTTCAAGGTATGTTGATGGTTTCAGTTTACATATTATGTCGTCTATGACATGTGTTGAAGGATCAATACTTCTCAGTAGAACAAAAAAGGACTTTTTTCTTTCTCCAAGTGTAATGCCCTCCAGAGAATGAAATTTCAAAATGAAATCCTCGGAGCTCATCATGCTAAAAAAAGTCATATAGGTGAAATTTTATATAATATTGAGATGAATTCAACATATATAGGGAAATGTATCGCTTGAATCAAATATTTTTTTGAATTCGACTTACTTTTAATGAAAATTAAATTTTCCTCGTAAATGTTGAATTCTGACAGAAGCTATTTTTAGTGATTTCAACTCTAAGCGAATACCTACTCAGACAAAGTTTATAAAAATTCTTATCACATTCCCTAGAAATATTAGTGGACTTATTAACAGATTTGATATCTATAATTATCAAAATTGTTACATGATTCTTAACTATCTATTTTTTCGCAACTAAATGAAATAGTATTGTAGAAATAGATTATACTTGTTACAGGCAATTGTATAAGGCCGAAGCTCAACCGAATCATTAACTGAAATGGAAAAATCATAGTTTAATTGGTTAAATTCATCAAAAACCATCTTTTTCAAAATAAATCCAAGAAAAATATAAAAATAACTAGGTTATGAAAAACGTAAATGTTTACTTACGACATTTGACCTAATGAAAAATGAGTGACGTGATCATAAAGGACCTACCAAAATATAAAATCAAAAGTAACTACGGGTTATCAATTTATTTCGTACAAAAATAACTTGATATAAATGAAACACTGTAGATGATTACATGAGTAATATTTGTTGAATAATAAGGATGTTGTTACCGGATGAGTTGATCAAGTAGCTCTAAAGTGGCTGTTCTTTAATAGATAATTATATCGTAGTTCAAAAAGTCATGAACTTCATGGATCAAGACCGAGTATGAATTTTTAATCGGCAAATGAATATTTCTTTTTTCATAACATAGTCAAATTTGTAAAGTTTGATGATTAAGATTCATGTCATACTATCGCAATATGAGAATGTTCTCAATACAGTGTTCATACTATTATACTGTAGATTTTTATGAAAGAATGCGATTAATTTTGCCAAGAGGTTCCCGCTCTATTTTGAATTCCATCAGTTGTCAAAAATTTGGCTTCGTCTACAAACAAAATTCATCATATGTTTGGGTGGCATGAAAAATGGTGTGCTGTTGATAAAAACAATACAATTTCCGAGAAAAGGTGAGTTGATCTATTTATTTTTCTTGATGTCATAGAGAAATGCTTAAGGATGTTGAAATTAAATTTTGTTACATGTCTCTGTGTTGTTTTAATTTGTTATAAAATAAGAAAATGCTGTGTAACATCACGTTGTCTACTCGAGGTAATGGCCGAATTTTTGACCTATATAACAACAAAAAATTGAAATAACAGAGGTGGCAGGTTTCAATTTGAGTACATATACATCTTTGATAATTTCACCCTGTGTCGAATTCTTATAAAATAGATTATTTAATTCGTGAAATCACGAAACCTTGAGTTCTCAATTTACCAAATTTGGAAGAGGTTAAAATTAATTTAGTTATGCGGAAAATGTTTCATAACAATCACTGTAAATATCAGATTGACGTTGTCGTTTTTGAAATTGTTATTTTTCATAAATGTTTATGCTTGTTATTTTTCTGGAAATTTTCAAAACTCTGAAATAATCATAGATGCCCATATTTTGTTCAAATGATCATGGCCATTTGATAACACGTAAAATTCTTATCAGTTTAGTCAAGTGCAACAAAACTTAAAATATTGATTTGTTATACTCTAATGACTAAAGTGATTGCTCCGAATGATGAAAAATATGATTCAATGTGGGACGAAATATTACAATTTTTGTATTATCTGCGTGCGTCAATTATTTTGGTTTCGAAACTAATGAAGACGAAGTAGGTATTTGGCTGTTATTATTGACATTTCTTGAACTAGAAATTTTAAGTATCGGTTTCTCATATCTAAATAAGGGAACTATCTAAAACATGAGGAATCTGGAATCAAAGGGCCCATTTATAATCATCTGATATGCTAAAAAAATCATTTTTTCCATATTAGGAATCATGCATCCCTTAACCAACGCAAGGTATTTCATTTCAAAGCTTTCTAGATTGCGTCAGAGATGTCTTCTGTTACTATAGCAACAATGATGCTATAGAAAGACGCATGTAGTGTAGCTGCGCGTCTGGGGTTCCTTCATTTGGCCCATATTCTCTGATCTGACGAAGGAGAGAGAGCCTTTTGCTGTACTTGTCTTTTTCCAAAGATGCATTTAGACTAGTGTTTCTATGACTACCACGAATTCGTAGCCTATTATGTACATGATGTACAGGGTGACCAGAATTGGTGATCCCTTAACTACAACTTTTTAACCCCAACACATAAAGAAAAATGAATGACGCATTACGGTTATCTTTTTTCGAAAAACTCATTATGCTGTCTATCTCATTGCTCTACCGTCTTTTGTTTTTGAGTTATAAGCCAAAATTGACTTCTTAGGCCAAGCAATAGAGATTTCCTTGACAAAAATACTACCTGGAAACCACCTGTGCCATTCCGTGCAGGACAGTCCGTAGTTTATTCCCACCATGTCCTCAACACAAAAATGCCATTTTTTATTTGTTATTAACAAAAAACAACAAAAATTCGAGTTCTTTTTAGTTTTTTCGTTGAAAAATGGAAACTATTGATGAAGTGATAACGTTGCAATGGGATGAATTGTAGAGAATTACATTGTGAAGAGAATGATGGGTCAAACGATCCGATCGAATAATTAAAACTGGAGAAAAGCGGAAAAAACCGGAAAATTGCGTGTTTTTTCTTTTAACTCATTACTCTGCCATTTTGCAATATTAAGAACTGAAACTTCACACGATAGTAGCTATTGACGTGCAAATCATGTGTGCCAAAATTGGATTCGGTCGGATAAATAGTTTTCACATAATTCCCATTTGAATTTTTTTAGACATATTTTCGCGGAAAGCTGGATGCGTTTGAGGTCGTCCGATTGAAATTAAAAAAATTGATTTGGAAAGAAGACGTGATCAGTAACAAAACGTCTATTCTGATTTTTCAATAAAACGCGTTTAAGTGTGTTAAAAACTAGTGAGAACATGAGGGAAAACGGCCGACCGAGAGAGAGCGGTCGAGTGGAGAGGAAATAAGCGAATCGAGGGGAAACGTATATGTCTAGATAATTTGGTGCGCTCTCCGCGCAACGATTCTTAGGGTGCGTTCAGATGATGAGCGCTCAACGCGCGTTTTGCTAACGCGCGTTTACAACTACACGTATTTTGAACGCCCATCATCTGAACGTACCCTAAACAAATACATGTAGTTGTAAACGCGCATTAGAAAAACGCGCGTTGAGCGCTCATCATCTGAACGTACCCTTATACTCGGCGACCGTTGGCTTCCGCGGCGTTTCCCCTCGATTCGCTCATTCCCTCATCACTCGACCACTCTCGCTTGGTCGGTCGTTTTCACTCATGTTCTCTCTAGTTTTTAACACACTTAAACGCGTTTTTTTGAGAAATCAGAATGGACGTTTTTTACTGATCACGTCTTCTTTCCAAATCAATTTTTTTAATTTCAATCGGACGACCTCAAACGCATCCAGCTCTCCGCGAAAATATGTCAAAAAAAATTCAAATGGGAATTATGTGAAAACTATCCGACCGAATCCAATTTTGGCACACATGATTTGCACGTCAATAGCTACTATCGTGTGAAGTTTCAGTTATTAATATTACAAAATGACAGAGTTATGAGTTAAAAGAAAAAACACGCAATTTTCCGGTTTTTTCTGCTTTTCTCCAGTTTTAATTATTCGATCGGATCTTTTGACCCATCATTCTCTTCACAATGTAATTCTGTACAATTCATCTCATTGCAACGTTATCACTGCATCAATAGTTTCCATTTTACAACGAAAAAACTAAAAGAACTCGAATTTTTGTTATTTTTTGTTAATAACAAATAAAAAAATGGCATTTTCGTGTTGAGGACATGGTGGGAATAAGTTACGGACTGTCCTGCACGGAATGGCACAGGTGGCTTCCAGGTAGTATCTTGTCAATTTCAATTTTGGTCAATATCTCCGTTTCTGTTTGTGATATGAGCTTGAAACTAAAACATTATTGATAGTTTTTTGATAGGAATCCAATTTTTGCTGAAGGGTTTTCTTCCTGGTTCATTACAGGTAACTTTTCAGCCTAAGGGCTACAATGTTGCAAATTTCGAGTCTGTAATGAGATACGGCATAATGTTCTATGGAAACAGAGAAAACTTGGAGGAGATATTCAAAATTCAGAAAAGGGCTTTAAGAACAATATATAAAATAAAGTTTAGAGAATCATGCAGAGGGCTGTACAAGGAAAAACGAATCATGACTGTATATGCATTATATCTATATGAGTGTTTAAGGTTCCTTCACAAAAACAAAGGCAAATTCACAACAGAAGAAAAATGGAATAATTACAATACAAGAACGTTAAATCTGAATTTCCCAATACATAGATTAACCTTAAGTGAAAGGCATCCATCGTACTTTGCTATAAGAGCATTCAACAGATTACCAAATGAGATAAAGATAATTAATGGTTTCAAACAGTTCAAAGCAAAAGTCTGGTCTTTGTTATTAGATATGGAGCCATACAATCTCGGGGATTTTTTTAGCAGTAATTGTTAAAAAAAAAATAATTTTATGACGTTATTTCATTTAACAATTTATACTTGTATTTATGTTATTTGAAATAAAGATGCTTATTATTATTATTATTATTATTATTATAATGTTTACGCCAGCAAATGCGAAGGGCCAAAATATTTAACCGTTTGATTCAGTAGCTTTGGCATCGACCAAAAAGGTTGATAAGCTAATAGGCGTTTTCGGATACGTACTCAGGTTAACTCGATCCCCAACATTCGCGTTCGTTTACCTAACCCGAACATCCAAATCCCAGAAACAAAAGAAGTCTTTCCAAACCCGTGTTTGGAAAGTACGGTGCTATTAACTCGATCACTGACTCAGGTCTATCGTAACCCTACACTAGAGCAGGGTCGTAGAGTCAACGCATGCGCACTGTAGTTCAATTTTGTATTTGAAATAGGCGGAAATAAGTCTTCTTCTCTATCTCTGAAATTATGGACAGAGAAGATAATTTGTCTCAGTGTAAAATGTGTGGTTCCATGAGCCGAGAAAATACAGTAGAGACTCGATAATTCGGAGAACGATAATCCGGATATTTACTAGTCCGGATTGCCGTCAAGATTATATCATGTCCTTATAATCCGGATTGCAAGACTCAATAATCCGAATTTCCGATCGTTGCATACGTGGTTTACGGTTCTAACTTGTCGTAACTCAATTTCTATGACGACGATCGGGCGTTCTTTTGGTATATAATAGTGCACAATGGTATAAGACAAAAAAGGTCAGACAAGAATAATTAATTAGTGAAATGGAATGGAATGTTTCTACCTCCAAACCATACAGCTTTGATACAGCATATGGATCATAATGATATTAAATTAACAAAACTGAAATACCGAAAAGGCCTTTTAGCACATATTTTTTCGATCCTCGAAGACGGGGATAATGTTAGCAAATGCATTTAGAGCATAGATCAATTCGATGCAGTCTGTTTATTCCATAACTCATGGCAATTACTGATATTCAGCTTCTGGAAGATATACAGGAGAAAGCTATTGTTCAGCATTCTTTTTCCCTTACAGTAGAAAACGTAAAATATCTAATTATTCCAAATAATGTATTTGTTTTATGATTTCGATGATAGTGCCTATATTTATTTCAACCGTTTTTTTAAATTGCATCTTTTCTAAATTGTAATAAGACGCGGTATTCCGGATTCGTCATTAATCCGGACCATCCCTTGCATTAATTGATCCGGATTATCGAGTCTCTACTGTATTTGTTTTTTTTGGCCCATTTCAGATTGAACTTGAAGGATGTCCCCTGAGCGCATGGTTTCTCCAGATGAAGATCAAGTTGCCATACCAAAAATGTCAGTGCCTGCTAGCCCAGTCGCTGGTACTCCAATTTGTGAAGCACAGAACCCTATTTCTCTTCTTCTGGCTGTAGCTCAGGCACAAAATAGTAGCAGAAGTCCAGATGACGACCTGACAAGTTTATCCTGGTTGCACGAGAAAGATTTACTCAAAGGTAAGCGCGACGTTATATTTTCGATATTTATTTGTTCAAATTCAGTTCGGTAGCTTGATTCTAAAAGATTTAAGAGAAGGTGCTGTTGAACCACCAGGTGACCTATCTAGATCGATATAAGAGCATAAAATAATAAGATTCAGCACTATGCCGTCACTTGTAAGCTGTCCAACTGAGTGCAGGTGAGAATTCGAAAGTACAAGTGGGTACATTTTGGTTGCATATTTTTGTACGGCATTCTTACCATCGATAGATCTGTGAAAAATAATAAGAAAACGCGTAGCGCCGTGAAAAAATGTGGAGCCACAAAGTCGAATTTTTTTTTTAATTTTCCGACAATTACCAGGGCAAATTTGGTCATTAATTTTGTACGGCATCTCTGTCATACTATTTCAATACTGCTTGTAATCCGTTATTCCGCAACGCCGTACAAAAATAACGCGACAAGGGGAAAAAATCTGGGGTTGCAATCCCCTATCTTTCCGTAGTCCAGGGGGTGATTTGACACAACATGAAATGAATTTATTTGAAAGTATTTTATGCAAAGATGATATTTTTTCATATGCCGTACATTTTCGTTGGTTCAAAGGGAAAAAAAGAAAAAATCCATTTATTTGTACTAATTTTTATAGTCTTTTCGTTCTTCGTTAGAAACTATGTTGATTATGGGTTTGTATTCTATCCATTTATACCAAAATATGGACATATTGTCACTGATAATTCCAAAATGCAATATATTTGTGAGAAGTACTCATGACACTGAAGTTAGCAGACTCCCTTGTCGCATAATTTTGTATTGCAAACGTCATTGTCATGAGTAGTTCTCAAAAATATATTGTATTTTGGAATTATCAGTGACAATATGTCTTAGTACGGTGTTATTAACCCAAAAAAGGCCTAACCTTGACATCCAAAGTGAAAGTTTTATTCCAACTCCGAATTGTTCTATATAACCCTCTTATTGTTTGGTAAAAAGTTACACCATTTTGAGCGTCGGGTTTGGGGGGAGGGAGGCAGGAATTTGAAAAATCACTAGTTTTTTTAGTTTTTCGTAAATATTTCAAAAACTAAGCGGTTTATCCTAAACATTGTTATATACAAAAATATTCTACATGAAATTTTGAACTAAAAATGTCCTATGCATATTCCTTGTAAAATTTACGGTTCATGAGTTGCAGACGGTGTAAAAATAGAAATGATATAATTTTTAAGGTTTTTTTTTCCAAATAAAGCTATATAGAAATAAGTAAATGATTTAATTAAAGAGTAATAATATACCACAGTATTATAGTCAAAAGAGGCTAAGAGGCATCATAGAAGGTTGAAAAAGTAAAATAATTGTTAGCCATCATAGTGACCTTGGACCGCGGGCCGCAACCAATGGCGGTTCTGTCTTCTGCACCTGTTGTCTGCCCCCTCCATTCCACCCCTCCCTCACGCACTGTCAGTACTGTTTTTGAAACATAGATAAATTGAAAATAGTAATCATAGAAATAAATACAATCTTCAATTTATAGGCTCACAGTACTGTTAACATTTACACCGTCTGTAACTCTTGAACCGTACAATTTAGAGTGATTATGAAAAGGACCATTCTTATTTAAAATTTAACGTAGAACATTTTTATATATAACAATGTTTAGGATAAACCGCTTAGTTTTTGAAATATTTACGAAAAACTAAAAAAACTAGTGATTTTTCAAATTCCTCCCCCCCTCACCCCCAAACCCGACGCTCAAAATGGTGTAACTTTTTACCATAAAATAAGGGGACTATGTAGAGCAATTGGTGTTGGAGGAATACTTTCACTTTGGATGTTGAGGTTCAGGTCTAATTACACCGTACTAGTCTATATTTTGGTATAAATGGATAGAATACAAACCCATATGCAACATAGTTTCTAACTAGGAACCTAGAATCACGAAAATACTATGAAAATTAGTACAAATAAATGGATTTTTCTTTTTTTCCCCTTTGAACCAACGAAAATGTACGGCATATGAAAAAATATTATCTTTGCATAAAATACTTTCAAAATAAATTTATTTCATGTTGTGTCAAATCACCCCCTGGACTACGGAAAGAGAGGGGATTGCAACCCCAGATTTTTCCCCCTGTCGCATTATTTTTGTACGGCGTTGCGGAATAATAGATAAGAAGCAGTATTGAAATAGTATGACACAAATGCCGTACAAAATCAAATGACCAAATTTGTCCTGGTTATTGTCGGAAAATCAAAAAAAATTTCGACTTTGTGGCTCCACATTTTTTTACGGCGCTACGCGTTTTCTTATCATTCTTCACGGATCTATCGATGGTAAGAATGCCGTACAAAAATATGTGACCAAAATGTACCCACTTCACTTGTACTTTCGAATTCTCACCTACACTCAGTTGGACAGCTTACAAGTGACGGCATAGTGCTGAATCTTATTATTTTATGCTCTTATATCGTTCTAGATAGGTCACCTGGTGGTTCAAATAACCCATAATTTTTTCAACACGTGCCTGTAGTCTATACATCTCACACGTCACAGTAAAGTTTGCTATTATAAAGCTTTTTTGGGACCTTAAACACAAATTCATTATTTTTTCTAACAGTCGAGAGCTGTTAATTGTAACACGAAGTTTTTCCCATTATCCAGGTAAAGAAAGTTTTGTTATATTCAAACAATATCAGCAATCTTTAATTATTCAGTCAAATAAAAGCTAAGTATGTAATACACTTTCTGAAATTGAATTGATAGCTTCTAAAATACAATTTTCCTTTTCTGAAATTTAATTTGCCGTTTCTGAATTAGAACTTTGTTCTTCTGAATTTCAACTTCCTTATCTGAATTACAATCTCGTTCTTCTGAAATTGAATTAACAAATCGTATATAAAATTTCTATTTTCTGGATTAAATATTCCTATTCTGAAATGCATGTTTCTTTCTCTGGAATGCATGTTTCCTTTTCCGAAATTGAACTTGATTTTCCGAATAACAATTGCTTAAGGAGTAGTTAATTAATATTAACTCTGTTTTGTTTTGCACAATAGATACATTTGACATTTAATCTTTCCCTGCTAAATGTTTTTGTGGATAAAAAAGTATTATTTTCAGGAATGAACATAAATCCATCGCCGTCAAATAGCACGAACTCAACACCAAAGCAGTACTTTGCGTTGACAAGTATTCTTCCTGACCAATCCCCTACCAGCGACTACGTAGAAGATTCATCTATATCACCCGGAGAATCGTCCAATAGCTCACTGAATTCATCTTTTCCCAATTGTCAGAATAATCAGCAGAAAAACAAACATCCACACAACATACCGTATGATCCTATGGTTCATACAAACAATAAACCTCCTTACTCTTTTCTTGTCTGATATTTATGGCCATAGAAGAATCACCACAGAAAGCTTTGCCGGTTAAAGAAATCTACTCCTGGATATTGAATCATTTTCCGTATTTCCAAAATGCTCCCACTGGATGGAAAATAGCGTTCGTCATAATCTGTCTCTCAACAAATGTTTCCAAAAGGTTGAAAAAGCTCCGGTAAGTTTTTTTTATTATCTAGTTGGGAATGAAGTGTTTTAATTAATTGGCAATACCATCGTTATCTTGTTGGCATTTCCATCATTTAGGCCAAGCAATAGAGGTTTTTTACGTGACAAAATACTACCTGAAATCTGACTGTGCAGTCATGCAATAGGTAGTTTCTACATGTTTTTCATGATAAATTCCACTCCTGAATCGTCTTAGGTTTTTTTTGAGAAGCGAAAAATAGCCAAAAAAATCCAAAATTTTGCTTTTTTGCTTATAAAACGTGAAGTATTGATCTGATCGAAAAGCTGTTAAGGCACTTTTTGTAGAGAATTCAAAAACAAAGAAAATGAGAGGTGACACGTCTCAAGCGGATAATTAGTTTCCGAGAAAAGTCCAAAAAACTGGAAAAAAAAAACATCAATTTTCGAAAATTCATAACTTGGTCAATTTCTGAGATGAAGCGTAGTTGCTCTGAATTTAAGTAGTTATTAACATATACTTTATTGGTGCTCAATTACAAAGCTGTCGGATAAATAGTTTTTGCACAATCGCAGTTTTCCGAATTCGACGTACTTTTTTCAAGAAGGTCGTGATACTCGGCTACTTGTCGGATTTGAATTTTACAGAAAGCATTTTGAAGAAGAAATAAAATTCTTCAAATCGTTTATTCTCTCGATACCGACCGATAATGTTTAGTGGGTGAAAAACGGCGTCAAACAGGAGCAAAAAGGCTCGAATGCATCAAACTAGTCGCGAAGTGGCAGTCGCCCGCTACGCGACGCGCGAAAGACACAAGGTATAGTCCGTTCACGAAAGGTTGAGCCGTCGGTTGGCCATGATAATTTGACATATACCACTGTGTATATTAGAATTTTAGCTTATGATGTTTATTGTCTTGTCAGATTGATACGCAATGTTGTCAATACTGCATAGAGTCGTATGATGACTCGCAAGCTCGTCGTACGAGGCTGGGTACATTCGGCAACATTGAATTTATTTTACGTTATGACAGCAAATACTGCCAATTCAGATAAATAAAGAAAACGCCTACTATGTGCTCAACCTTTCGTGATCGGACTATATACAGTTTTCCCCTCACGTAGCGGGCGACTGCCACTCCGCGACTAGTTTGATGCATTCGAGCCTTTTTGCTCCTGTTTGACGCCGTTTTTCCCCACTAAACATTATCGGTCGGTATCGAGAGAATAAACGATTTGAGAAATTTTATTTCTTTTTTAAAATGCCTTTTTGAAAAAAGTACGTCGAATTTGGAAAACTGCGATTGTGCAAAAACTATTTATCCGACAGCTTTGTAATAGTGCACCAATAAAGTATATGTTAATAACTACTTAAATTCAGAGCAACTACGCTTCATCTCAGAAATTGACTAAGTTATGAATTTTCGAAAAATTGATGTTTTTTTCCACTTTTTCGAACTTTTCTCGGAAACAAATTATCCGCTTGAGACGTGTCACCTCTCATTTTTTTTGTTTTTGAATTCTCTACAAAAAGTGTCCTAACAGCTTTTCAATTAGATCACGTTTTATAAGCGAAAAAGCAAAATTTTGGATTTCTTTGGCTATTTTTCCTTCTCAAAAAAACCTAAGACGATTCAGGAGTGGAATTTATCATGAAAAACATGTTAAAACTACTTATTGCATGACTGCACAGTCAGATTTCATGTAGTATTCTTGTCACGTAAAAAACCTCTATTGCTTGGCCTATTATAACAGCATATACTGCCAACTTCATATAAATAACAAACGCCTACTATGCGCTCAAACTTTCGTGAACGGACTATATGCATATATTTAAAATAGCATTATTTTTCTGCTTCAAATCTAATGAAGTTTGAAATTATTTCAGAACCTAGGTAAAGGATCACTCTGGACAGTGGACCCTCAGTATAAACCAAATTTAATCCAAGCTTTAACACGATCCCCTTTCCATCCTTGTTCAAGTTTAGACACGTCTTCCTACTTAAACAATAATCTGAAAGCGAATAAGGTTGAGAAAGTAGAGAAAAAATCCCCTCAATCCATATCTCGTCTTCCAGATCCTCATTTGTTCCCCTTTTTATCCAAGACACTGGCTTCTGTGGAATCGAACCCCACCGTCAAAAACGAGGTTTCAGATGACTCTTTGGATGCGGTAGATGCAGCAACTGTTATGTTGAGTTTGAAAAATGGACCCACCATGAGACAAAAAAAGAAGAACGTTTGGCAAGTTGTCACTACCCTTCCTAGTCAGGATCACACATATAGTGCAGCTAATTCTTCAATGTCTAGCGAGAAGGATGAGGCTTTCGAAAGTGATGATGGCCGGTAAGAAATAATTATTAGTCAAAATAAAAACAAACAATTGGTGCGATTCTTTTCTCACATTGCTATGAATCTTGTTATCCAAGCAATATGGCTATCTCCCAAATTCATAGCAATATGACTACGGTCATATTCCGTATTCTGTTTCGACTGTTATAGTCATGTTGGTTATGAATTTCGCCTTAGCAATATGGCTATGAGAATTGGCAATCCAAGAGCCGGCAACACTGTAATATATGATATTTGAACTACTATTTTGAGGTTTTGTTATGACATTTCTGTGTTTTTAAACATTTGAATGAGAATTTGAAAAGTGTTGCGGAATAGGAAAACCTGGAAAATTCAAATGGAAGTATTGATAAACTTTCTTGAATATAAAAGAATCGATTATAACCCATTAGAAATATACAGGTGAAAATCAAGTGGGTTGAACTAAAAAAATTTTTGAATGCAGTGTTAAATTGGACACGAAAAGATTAAATGCTTCCTCTGAATTTTCTTTCAATTAGCTGAAGCATTCTGACGAATAGCTGAAATTGTTATGTTCTTTGAGACTGAGAAATTATTACAGTGAGTTCACAGAATGATGTTCATTTTATACTTTGTTATCAATAACAATTTCATATGATTGTTTCCTTCGAATAAGATTTTCACATATTACACAATCATTAATTAATGAGAACTCAATCTTAGCAGGCCAACATTTCCATAATTTTTATTAAAGTTACGATGCTGGTTATTTTATGTATGAAAGTACAATTCATGGTGATCTATTTACAACAAAAAAATATCAGAAGAGCCTTTTACTTTTTTTTAAAAAATTTTCGAAGATGTTCAAGTTGAAAATTCTCAGATTTCATAAAAAGAATCATAACTCGGAAACCGTGAAAAAATCGGATAACATACATGGGGGTGATTCGAATACCCCATGACATGAGGAACCTATTTTTTTATTGACGTCAATCGTCCGGCCACCCTGTATATGCTTTTTATAAATTGTGTATTGATTTATGAAGTTATCGAAGAAAATATAATCCTAGTTAATACTGTTGATGATTTTTTTTCAGACCCAGAAAATCTTCTTCCTGCCGAAAAATTGACTTCAAGGATGACGAGGAAGAGAAAAAAATTAAAGGTGCCGAAATATTGTTACATTTTGCAGGAGTTTCAAGGTCACGACCAGTTATGAACCTTCCAGAAAACGAATGAGGGCTTTGAAATTCGAATCGGAAGATAACATAGATGACAAACAGATTCCTTTCAAACCAAGACTACTAAGAACAAAAAGAAAAGTAATCAAACAAAAATATGTCAACAATAACAATAACAATGAATGGGTAAAGCATAGAAAGGAGCTTGAAACGAGCTCAAGCGAAAGGTAATGTTCAAGTGAAACTTAGCAGATTTGTTTTAGTTATGTTTTTTAGAGAAAGTAGTTGATTTTCAGTTGAACTCTCAAATGCATATTTTATTGGAAGGTTATATAAGGTTTATCTCAAAGACAAATTAATACTTGGAGAAACGATATAATGAAGGATATTGCTTTTCATGAGATACAAAAATAAGGAAGTAAGCAATCAGGTGAATAATTTTAAATTTATTATTTTATGTAGAAGAGCCAATATCAATTGTTGTTACGTATTCTCAATGATGATGTATGACCAAATATTATTCTTCTTGAAGTTGTTGGTAATTCAAGAAGGAATCTTTCGATGGAAAGGATAAATTGTTACTATAAAATCTAAATTATATGGTGAAAAAGAACTAAAAGTTTCAAATTATGGAATAGAATCATTCTAAATTATTCATAGGAAATTAAATTATCATTGAATCAAAATTAAACTTATTTTATATTTATTCCGTTTATTCATATCAAAACTATTTTTGAGCATATTCGTCGATTATGATATGCTGGGTGGAAGTAATGAATAATTAATTTTGAAAGTCAGCATGAAGCTCTTTTGGTTTATGTTTATTAGCATAACTGGGGTTGACCGATGAATATATAGGGTCTCCCAAGATGTTCCATACTGCCTATATTTCACCACTGTAAAAACTACCCCAGGTATATTTGCGCCCTTAAATATTTTTCTCTCTAAAAGATTACTCAGTAAATGAAAAAATTTTTATCTTCCTACATAAATTCAATCTTTGAAAAAAATAATTTCAAATTGTGGCGCATCCACCATTTTCGGACTTATGGTGAAATAATATTCTTGGTGTTCCAAGATATTCAATACAGTCAATAAGCAGAACATTAACACAAACAATACTCTGAAACATAATCAAACAACTTAATAATTATTCATTATCAAAATGAACGCAACAAATGTTTGATATTTGCCTACTCCCGCAGCTTCCCCACATCTTTCAAACCGAGTCAATGCATGTTAGTGCGGTCTATTTAGACCAAAAAATGGGAGTGAAGTTACATAAAGTCCCAACAAGCTGAATTTCAGTGAAATTGTTCAAAATATAATTATAAACAATGTCTAGAAGTTCCCCATCATTCCCCTGTAAGGAAAAAATTTAATTCAAGGTCAAAGGTCAAAAAAATGAGTTTTTCGCGATTTTCAGCAAAACGGTAAGTTTCATCATGAAAGTACCTCAGACAAAAATTGTAGATCATAAAATTATCTATAAAAATGTATCAATACTTTTTTTCTTACGAGCCACCGTTTCTGAGATATAACGATTCAAAAAGTTATAACTACGCGCTAAGTACACTACCTCATAGGTGGCGTGGAAACGTGTGCATATTATGACGATAACGACTTTTATAACTTTTTGAATCGTTATATCTCAGAAACGGTGGCTCGTAAGAAAAAAAGTATTGATACATTTTTTATAGATAATTTTATGATCTACAATTTTGTTTGAGGTACTTTTATGATAAAACTTACCGGTTTGTTGAAAATCGCGAAAAACTCATTTTTTCGACCTTTGACCTTGAATTAAATTTTTTCCTTACAGGAGAATGATGGGGAACTTTTAGACATTGTTTATAATTATGTTTTGAACAACTTCACAGAAATTCAGCTTGTTGGGACTTTATGTAACTTCGAATGTCTAAACAGACCGGACTATGTCTTGTACATCTGGTACATATCATTTCTAGCGTGACACATCGACAGTTATCACGAATTGAGGTCATGAGGTCACCTTTATTTTCCGGTTGGTCCAAGTAGACAATTTCTTCAGGTGACCCCATAGGAAAAAATCTAGGGGTGTGAGGTCTGGACTACGCGCTGGCCAGGCAATGGGACTTTGTATTCCTATATCCTATTACTGGGAAATCGTTTAGATGGAAAATATATGAGTGCCATTAAAAATATATATCTGAAGGTTGTTTTTTTAAGGATTGTAATTACATAGAAACAAAATTTTAACGACGTATTCTGATTCTGAAATTCTATGGTTCTGCTTTGTCTGAGAGCCAGGATATTAGCTGTATGGAACATCTGGGAACACCTTGTAGTTATATACTTTTTCAAAATTTTTGCTTGATATTTTTGAATTTAGACGAGTCATTAGAAAAAAAAGGTGTTATCGACACGTCTTGAGATTACGATTTGGAAACCACTCACATTCTATATGAATGTTCTAATAGTTTCATGAATTTATCCTTTTCATATCAAAAATCTATATCAGATAACAACCCTATGACAGCTGATTTAAGGAAAGCATTAATTAAAGTTCTCAAGAAACATTATTATAAAATGTTTACGAGACATGTTTTGTGAATCTTCAATGTTGATATTTTACTATTTTATATGTATCAAGATTTGCTAAAAAAAGGGTTGTGGTGCTAAATACTTAATCTGTGAGTAATCGCAGACGAATTGTTACCAAAATATAGGTTTAAGTTTCTCAATTTTTGGAGTACAATTGAAGCTTGTGCAGGTAATATTTCGACAGCTTTGTATGAAAACCTTACAACTCTGCAATAAAAAGAGTACTGGTCAAATATCCAAAGGATAATCAAAGATGATTAGAAAATCATTAAAATTATCCGAGCTTTTCATTTGAGGCTGCATCACTTCTAATCTGATGCAAAATCAATAATGCAGTTTTTCGATTGGTCGAATCAGTCAAAGTGCATCCAAATAGAAAGGTAAAAACCCACCCTTACACCTTATTACCAATACCCATTCAAAGAGTGATGTATATTTCGTTATAGAGAGAATTAACTTCGTTTTAGAGGGTGTTTTTAACATGGAATTTGGATTCAAGGTGCAATGTCTTGTACGAAATTCGTTACAAAGAGAAATTCGTTATAGAGAAGTTCCACTGTACTATATCCATTGCATCGAAAAATGAACTTTGCGGTCCAGTTAAACAATGACATTTAAAAGATTCACGTACTTCTTTTATGACCAAATCAATGATTTAATGCTAATAATGTTGTTGTCTTTCTCTAGTCGAGTGTCACGGGTAACCTGACGTATTAAATGCATCAGGCTGCCTGTAATACTCAATTTGAGTACTTTAGGTTGCCTACCATACTTCTTGAATTAGGGCACTTCCAACGAAGAAAAAGACAATAACATTATTCGCAGTTGTTCATTTATTTCGTCAGAATCGTAAACATAAATCTTTCGAATATACAACTGTTCAACTGGACAGCAGAGTTCTCTTTCTGATGCATTGAATATCGTATGTTTCCCATATGAATTTCCATAGCGGTATAGGCTACGTGTAGTTCTGACAGTTGTCTATGGTCCAGGCGAGATTGGAGGACCAACATTAAGCTACAATGAACTGATTATTGCAATCTGAGTGCGATTAATTGAGGAATTTTGTGGTTTTTCGATACTTGGAACTTATTATTCATTAAATTATACTGATAAATATAATTTCACCTTAATTCTCTTAAAAAGCAGATCAAAATATCCGTTAAATATGTGACGCCGAAGAAGGAACTAAAAACTTACAATTCTATTTTCTTCAGGTGAATTAAAATATGGAATTTAAATTACAACAATGAAGAATATCACTGATACGAATTTATGCAGTAGTTTTGGTATTTTCATTTCAGTACTGTATAATTGTTAGATGAACTCGACTTATTCATGTTGAAAGTGAGTAAATAATAGACTGTTATTGGATATGAAAAGAAAATCATCCTTTTTGACGCTCGTTAAGACTTTGAGTCCTAGAGTATAAAACATGAAAAATGTAATGAAGAGAAATCAAGAATGAAGACATCGGATAGAGCAAGTACTTGGAAGTAGGTACTTACCTTAGACAAAGGTCTGAGGTACTTACTGTAATGCTTTCAATTTTAGGACTCAAAGTCTTCTTAACGAGACTTGAAAACGGAATATTTCCGAATAGTTGGCGATGTTGTTACAATTTTTACTTACATTAAATATTCAACGTTCCAAACCAATATCAATTGTTTTCTCACGTTCAATATGAATAAGTCAAATTCAACTTCACAATTATAAAGAATTGAAATGAAAGTATCAAAACTACTGCATAAATTCGTGTCAGTTATATTCTTCATTGATGTAATCCAATTTATTCAATATAAAACATGAACGTAGGTACCTACTTGCAAGTACTTGCTTCATCCGATGTCTCATTCCTAATTTCCTTTCATTAAAATTGTCATGTTTTATTTTCCATAGTTCAAAGTCTTCATAAAAAGCCTTAAAGAAATGTTTTCTTTTCAAATCCAATAACAGTCTAATATATTACTTACTCACTTTCAACATACATGAAATGTCGAGTTCATCTAAACAATTATACAGTATTGAAATGAAAATACAAAAAATACTGCATAAAATCGTATCAGTGATATTATTCATTGTTGTAATTTAAATTCCATATTTTAATTCACCTGAAGAAAATAAAATTTGTAGAATACTTAGTTTCTTCCTTGTTGTCACAGCCCACTAGAATACAAAAGGATGGCATATTTAACTGATATTTTGAATAATTGATCTGCATTTGAAGAGAATTTAGGTGAAATTATATTCATTAGTCTGATTAAATATGAATAAATGTTCAAAGTGCCGAAAAACCACAAAATTTCTCGATAAATCGCTCTCATATTAGAATAATCAGTTCATTTCAGGTTAATGTTGGTCCTCCGGTCACGTCCAGCTGTCAGAACTGCTCGTAACCTATAATGTTATACGCGCTTCTGATGAAGCCTACTGGTCTTACGGTGAATCCAATGCTAATTTGTTGACAACGTAGTTTTAGGTGCTTCAACATCAGTGATTCTAACCCCAGGTCAAGTCATTCTTAAAAAAAAAGCTTTACATGTCATCTAACCAACAAAGTGATTGAACTAACTTAAAGTTACCTTTCGAAGAAATGCACAATTGTTTCAAGTGTCCTCCAATATCTTGCATAAATGAAATAGTTTTGTTTATGTAATTGTATGAGTTCAGTAGTAGTAGGTTTGGAAAAATATCCTTGTTATTGATAAATATTTGATCATGATTTGAATTTTTGGTATTAAAGAATTTCCCATAGGTACGAGAATGGTAATAATCATTCATCAAGTTTAATAAAAGCAATAATGAAAAGTCTCAATCGGAGAAGTAGTCATGAAGGAATATAAAGTGATAAGGTAGAAAAATATAGTTGAAACTATATATTTTTTCTATTTCCCGTGATACAGACGAGATCTTCCTAATGTAAATAATATAAAACAATCATTAACATTCAGACTTTTATGATTGTTCTGATCAAAGTGAAGTTTTAGCATTTATTTTTTATTTTCTTGATATTATTTTCGCTTCTGTTCAATTCAAATTCTTAGCATCTATAGTTTTATTCTCTGCATTCCTATGCAAATTTGTGGTTAATTTAAAACTTGTGTATTAGTCTAAGAGCCCGTGAACACCAGACCTTCGTTATTTTATAAAAGCTGAAATCTTGTCTACGCATGCTCTCAACACAGGTGAGAACGATGGACCATTATGAAATTCGGGTTACCCTGGCTTTGGCAGGTAAACGGTATTAAAGGGGTGTAAAATACTGATCTAGTTTCGTCATTTTATAAAGTGTGATTTTTTGATATTACCTTCAGAATATCATTAAAATTCACGTCATTAATTGCCAGACACTTACTATAGTGGCAACCCCTTGCCAGACACCCTTATTGTTCATTAAATTATATGTAATTCTACGTACATTGAAGTATAAAAGCTGATTTTATATATAATACTTGGGTAATAATTAGATAATGTTTTCTCATTAGCCAGACATTTTTGATAGTGCCAACCCTTTGACAGACAAGCTTGTAGTTTAGCTGCAGGAGCGAGCGCTAGACAGTATATATGAGTGAGTGCGAGTAAGACGGCATGATTATAATGACTTATACAAATGAATTTTTTTGGTACATATTTATATAACTTATCATTTAAGTGAATCTCAAAAACATCTGAAGAAAAGACATTCGATGCTACAACTGTATAAAATTGTTAAAAATTTTAATTTATTCTATTAACAATTTAGTTGTAGCATCGAATGTCTTCTCTTCAGATATTTTGAGATTCACTTAAATGATTAGTTATATAAATCTGTACCAAAAAAACCAAAAAATCTATTTGCATAAGTCATAATAATCATGCCGTCTCACTTACACCCACTCATATATACTGTTTCGCGCTCGCACCTGCAGCTAAACTACAAGCTTGTCTGGCAAAGGGTTGGCACTATCAAAAATGTCTGGCTAATGAGAAAACATTATCTAATTATTACCCAAGTATTATATATAAAAATCAGCTCTTATACTAAAACGTAAGTAGAATTACATATAATTTAATGAACATTAAGGGTGTCTGGCAAGGGGTTGCTACTATATTAATTGTCTGGCAATTAATGACGTGAATTTTAATGATATTCTGAAGGTAATATCAAAAAATCACACTTTATAAAATGACGAAACTAGATCAGTATTTTACACCCCTTTAATACCGTTTACCTGCCAAAGCCAGGGTAACCCGAACTTCATAATGGTCCATCGTTCTTACCTGTGTTGGGAGCATGTGTAGACAAATTTTCAGCTTTTATAAAATAACGAAGGTCTGGGGTTCACGGGCTCTTGCTCTATATTTAATATTGTCAAAAACTATCTTATCAATTTGGTGTAACAATGCTCTCAATAACTTATTAATTTCGAATAAAGCTAAAACCTTACATCGAACAATCATAATTCACAGTCATTCTTCAATTGAAGATATTCTAAATATTTCAATCTAAAGCAATACTGTTCTGCCTGACTTTACACAGTAATACTCAATTGTTTCTAGCTTTTTACACTCAATAGGCATTTGAATTAAAACATTTTCATTCTTTGGCATGAAGTTGAATTGAAGGTGTAATGTATTTTGATAAGGTGAAAATTTGGAGTTTGCTCTCAATATCATCGATTAGGAATGTGATTCAGGAAAATTTCGAATTTGAACTGTTTTAATATGTCTTAATTTTGTTCTACACCATCTTCTCATGCATAATTGCATACATATGAATGCCTATTTAAATGTTCATTCAATATTTCATGGATAATACCTCACACATTTTTTGTTCTTCATAATTTAACTCCATAATGATGTGCTATACTTATCTGTAGTTCGTGTACAAATAAATAATTGAGTTTGAAAAATGTGCCAAAAGATTTATTTAGAGCTTCAAATGTTGATAATTTTGGCATCTGTCTTCCACTTTTATATATGAATGTATAATTCTTCTAAGAGTCTAACTTGTTCATTTTTCATTTAAAAATATTTATTGATAAATTTGTTTCTTGATTATTTGAACTATTCATATTGTTGTGAATTATACTTATATTTAAAGCTATTGAAAATAAACACAAATATTTTAAGTTGGTTATTTACTCACATTCCTGAAAAATCCTTAAATTTCTTCAAAATTCTTACTTTAGAAATTCCTCAACAAATCAAATTATACTTCACTACAGTATACAGTAATCTGATGATTTTATCAGATTCGTCATTACTACCACCTTAACGTAAAAATTGAATTTTTGAATTTTCTGCAGGAATTGTGATTCTTGCGCCTTTTTCTAGTTAAATTGTGATTTTTTTCTGCTTAATAATATACAATAAAATGGTATCGTGTGCTGTGAGGCTTTCTTCAAGCAGAGAAGAGACAGATAAGAAGAAAATTAGAGGAAAAACATATCACAGGTAGGGATGAGTACTGAACAGATCCGCATTCGAAATTTTTGCAAGTCTGTCTTGGTAATCTGATATCTTTTTATAGGTATGTATATTATCGCCTCAAGAAAAATTGTTTATTTGATATTCAATTGACCTTATTTGAACAGGTTTCCTAAAGACCCAACACGTCGTATTTGTTGGGCGAAATTTGTGAACAGAAAAAACTGGCAACTTAATTCAACCCTGAACTTTCCGCCATATTGGTGCCCGACTTAGCCCCGCCCAGTGGTACTATTTATCAAGGGCATCGAAATGATCAGAAAATAAACCATAGATCATTGAACATGGTTTGACACAAAGATTATAGGGTATAAAATCTTTGGTTTGACATTTAAGACTTCAATCAGAAAACTTCAAAATTATTGTTTACATCACTCATGAAATTTCAGTTTCTTCAGACTTCCCCTATGAACTTCTACTCAAAAATAATAAACCCCATCCATAGAAGATTCGCCCTAAATAACAAGTCCCTACTCTCCATCAGCAAGAATCATCTGTTTCCAAAAGAAAAACAATCAAAATATAAGGAGAAGGCAATACTGGTTCCTCTTGTTTCCACTGCTTTGGCTCTATCTGGTTTCGCGAAAAAGAACATCAAACCAGTTACAGGAGCTGATGTTGAAGATAATATAATACATCTTATTACCTTGGCTAGAATCGCTTTGGAAAAAGGAGATACCGAGCGGGCTGAGGGTATCTTACAAATGGGCTTGAAGATAAGTGAAGATCACAAAATTTATTTAGGCATGCCATACATGTACGACATTCTGTCGGCCATAGCTTTTGCTAAAGGAGACCTAGGCAAAGCTGAACAGCTTCTTGTGAATGTCATCGAAAAACTAATTCAAGTCGGAGTTCCAGAAACTAGTAATCATATAGTAGACTTTAAACTGAGACTCGCAAGAATATACAGCTCTTACAAAGAGAGCAATCTAGCTGAGATAGGATTTAGAACTTGTTTGAATGAACAAAAAACTAAATTAGCTTCCGGAGATTTCTCCTCTAAATCAGGAACCTTATTCATTAATATTCTTTTCTGGTACGCTTTGCATAAGATTAGAATGGAACAGTACGACGATGCCAAAAAAATGCTGAATGCTGCCTACGAATATTCTTACAAAATTGAGGGTTTGAGTCCTTATCAAGAAATGGTCCTTCTCTACACATTAGCTGATTTAAATATGACACTAGGAGATAATATAGTAGCTTTAGAAATAATGCAGAATACCATTCTCATGGCGAAGGGTATTGGAAGTCCAGATTTGCCCAAGTGCTATGTAAAGCTGGCAAGAATATATAAAAGAATGAATTCAGCAGAAAACGCTAAAAGCAGTGCAGCTGAGGCAGCAACTTTGGCAAAGATGTTTAATGATCAAGAAGTGTATCTCGAAGCAAATAAGCTCATTGAAGAAATAGACAAAAACAAATCATAACAGAAATTTTATTGAACCAAATACCTACTGGAGTTGAAAATTGGTAAAGAGTGTAGTTAACATAGTATATACTGATGCTTTTATATATTTAGTATGTCCATCAAGTTGATAATGGAAAAATCAAGTCCTATAATTTTTTTTTATTTTATCACCATTATTATGATTGTTGAATCAATATGAAATACTGAGGCAAAGTCGCAAGCCATTGAGGCAAACTCGAATATGTTTAGAACTATCGCTGCCATCTATATTTCATCTGTTCTGTTCAAACCTTTTAAAACCTCAAGTTTCCAAATAGTTTCTAGAGAAAATTATCGAGCAGTCCGTCGCCAGGTTTCAGATTTGAACGAAAAATAAGTAAAAAAGTGCGAAATTGTTACACGAGTAAATTTAAAAAGATTTAAATTCTCATCTAGGTGCCTGGTCACTCCGAGATTCACGGCAATGAAGCGGCAGACCAACTGGCCAGGGAAGGGGAAACAACCCCCTTCACTGGACCAGAACCGCACTTTTAATCCTTATAATATAATATTAGTATATTATATTATAAGGATTAAAAGTGCACATTTTTTTTACGAGCAATATTTGCAGTTGCGAGGCGCAGCCGAGCGAATGCAAAATTGCGAGTTAAAATAGGCACTTTTAGTCCGAATAATATATACTATTTTTTCTCCAACCAAGTCAAAATTACAATAAAATTGGTTTCAGTCAAGAATCGTTAATATTTTGGTTATAAAGAACACATGCTCATAGATTAACTTCTTAGTTAATCTATGCACATGCTAATGACAGTGATTGTCAACTAGACGTCGAATGCCATTACTTTTAATCCAAGGATTAAAAGTAGCGTTTTTAATCCTAGGATTAAAAGTGTTGCTAAGTAACGAGTGAATTTTTGTACGGTAAGGGAATTTATGACTTTTGCACCTGAAAATAGTACAGAAACGTCAACATTTTTTGATGGTTGGAGAATAGTATATTATATTATAAGGATTAAAAGTGCATCTTTTTTTACGAGCAATATTTGCAGTTGCGAGGCGCAGCCGAGCGAATGCAAAATTGCGAGTTAAAATAGGCACTTTTAATCCGAATAATATATACTATTTTTTCTCCAACCAAGTCAAAATTACAATAAAATTGGTTTTAGTGAAAAATCGTTCATAATTTGGTTATGAATTTGAACACAGAATCATGACAGTGATTGTCAAGTAGACTTCAAATGCATTTACAAGGATTAAAAGTAGCGTTTTTAATCCTAGGATTAAAAGTGTCGCTAAGTAACGAGTGAATTTTTGTACGGTAAGAAAATCTATGACTTTTGCACCTGAAAAGAGTACAAAAATGTCAACATTTTTTGATGGTTGGAGAAAAAAACTATTTTAATCATAGAGATAGAATAGAGAAGAGACGCTATAACATACAATTGTGTAAGGAAAAATGGAACCACTGGGCGGGGCTTATATATTACCAATATGGCTGAAAGTTCAGGGTTGAATTAAGTTGCCAGTTTTTTCTGTTTACGAATTTCACCCAAAAAATACGACGTGTTTGGTCTTTAGGAATCCTGTTCAAATAAGGTCAATTGAATATCAAATAAACAATTTTTCTTCAGGCGATAATATGCACATATAAAAAGATATCAGATTACCAAGACATACTAGCAAAAATTTCGAATGCGGATCTGTTCAGTACTCATCCCTACCTGTGATATGTTTTTCTTCTAATTTTCTTATCTGTCCCTTCTCTGCTTGTAGAAAGCCATACAGCACACGATACCATTTTATTATTGTTTATAAAGCACAAGAAATCTCAATTTAACTTGAAAAATGTACAAAAATCACTATTTTTAGAAAAAATTCAATGATTGTCAAAATTCGACGTATCGCAGTAATATGGCGGATCTGATACCACTTTCATTTTATTGATAGCAACTCTATACTATTCTATCTCTATGATTTTAATCAATATCCGTATACATATGCATCTAATTTCCATAAAAATAATATTTTATTTTGGTAAAATATCATACCAAATATGGTGACATAAGGATACCGATGGAAAAAATAGGAGGTTCATTTCTGGAGTGTTCTTTCCTTCGAAGATGTTTGGTGATTCGAGATTTTTGAACATTCTGGTATTTTCAACAAAGGTAAAGTATCAGCGAAATCAGCAACAGCTTTTTCATCACTAATAATGATTGAAGACAAATCAGTTAACGTACAAGATAGAGGTTTAATCAAACTTGGATGTTGAAATACATCGCTTTTAAAATGTTCCAAAGCATTATTGATTATTTCTTTGGCTTCGTCATATTCTGTATGACGTAGTTTGTAAAGTCCATATCTAAAAAGAAAATTAGCGTAAAGTAGGCTCGAATGTTGTACACTATTTCCAATATCCAGTTCTTTCCTCAGTTGGTTCAGGGAATTCTCAAAACCTTTCTCGGCACTTTCTGACTTCCCCAACGAACTGAAAATTCGAGCCAATCGAAATCTGAAGTCGGTAACATGATGGTGATATTCTGGAAATCCTAACAAAATCAGTTCCTTCACAGCGTCCTCAAGGATACTCGCAGCTTTTTCGAGATTGCCTTTAGAGAATGCCATTGCAGATAAAATATCATAAATATAAGGTAACTGTGTAGAATTTCTCATGTTGTTACTGATGGCCAGGCCTAAAATTAAATCTTGTTCGGCTGCTTCAAAATCGCCATTTTCCAAAGATTCTCGTGCTGAAGAAATCAAATTCAAGACGTTATCTTCAGTTTGAGTCGTTGAAAAGTTCTTATCTTTTGACGTGGACATTAATTTGAATTTTAAACTAGTAGTGAATGTCAAACTAGTTCAATGACTCCTAAAGCACTGAACTGCTATGTCATGCTGGATTCACAATGGACGTAGGTAACCATAAAACTTCCGAAACGTAAACGAAAAACGCAAAGTTGAACCAATGCAAATCATGGAACTGTTCACAATAGGCTCTGTAATTTTTACGTTTACGTTGAGCTTATGGTAGTCCGTAATTCTAACGTTAATTATAGAAATTTGTTCACATCGTCTCAATAAAAACAGACTTAATACTTCATACATTTATAATTAATGACACTACTTCACAATAATCAATTGTCAAAAAATTCATAGAACACTTATTATAAAGGTACAGAAACATCTTCTTACTCTACAAAAACGTCTATAATTTGCTACTGCGCCCAAAGTCCATTCTGAACACATTTGCGTTCCCGGACAAAGTACGTTTACGTGTTCGTTATGGTTACGTCCATTGTGAATCAGCACTCAGCTATTCAAGGCTGATTTGGGACTATCGAAGGAAACTCAATGAAGTAGCAAGGTGTCTTCAGACAGGATTCATCGAGCCGTATTCATAGTTCGCCCTTGAGGGTGAGTGAGAGTTTGTATCGCCCTTATGAATACTACCTTAAAGGTGATCTCAACTCTCACTCACCCTCAAGGGCGAACTATGAATACGGGCCCATATGGTCACTCAGGAATCAAAGAAAATAAAGAGGCTAACACGCTAGCCAGAAAGAGGGCACAAACGCTACTTACTGGCGTAGAACCTTTCTCTAGTATATGCAAATCGGAAATCTGGAGAAATATTTCGGGAATAGATCATTTCTGAAAGTTCCTTTAGAACAGCAAGTTACAAACAGTTATCGGAAACTAATAAGAATGAGTTACGCCTCCTCACTGTCTTTTATTTTTATTCATATCAAATACTTTCCTATATTCCTGATTATTGTTTTTTTCTCCTTTGGTTTTATCCAGCCTTTTGGAGCAAACACTTTTGTAACAGCCTCAGCTGAAGTTGCAAATGACACTGCTGAATCATATTCTGAATAGGATTTGATGCAATGGCTTTCTCAAGATCTCGACATTTCACTTTAGATTGCTTGGATTGAGGAGATACTTTGGTATGAACATCTGATCTGCTTAGGTAGGACGGACAACCTGGTAATTTCGTTGGTATCGCTCCTAAAACGAATGGTAAAAGATAAATAGAAGGCCAGCTGATTAATAACATTTTTCAACCTATTTTTAATCTAGGAAACTTCAATGGAATTTCCACTTTTTAACCTCTAACTTCATGTATGTAACTTATAGACCTTTCTATAAATTCTGTTTGGAAGTAACTTCTGAGTTTCAGGCAAAACAGTTGAATTTGCAATAATTAATAACTTACTGCTGTTACTGGAAACGAAATCTTCCCTTTCAATTGCGTCAAACCAAGTTCTTTTTAAGTTGCTCGTCTTTGGGAAACCCAAAGACTGCTACTTTTGGCCCTCCTGCATAATTGCCCCTGCACTTGGGAAAAAATATCGAGATTAGCATAAAACGAACCGAAACTGAAATCAAAATAACCTCGAACATGAAAAGCAAACCTTTTATGAACTAGAAGTAAAACAAATAATCGAGTGGAAAAATATAAAAAGGCGTTTTCCTTACCTGTTAAGAATTGATATAACACCAAAACAAATAGAATTTTAAGAAATAAACTCCGAAAAATACTCACAATTCTGGCAAAAACGTGAACAAACATCAACTGTCACTTACAAATGATTGACTACTCAAACACTTCACCCCCCTACTGCTGTCATTCTGTTTCATGGCCTTGTATTCTAGTAAAGGTAGTGGTTGAGTGCCCAACTCCTATGTGTCACCGCTCCTGTCTAAAATTTCCATCTAAAATTGAGGCAACTCTGTACTGAATCCACTTTTAAATGAGGTAACCGTATTCAGTCGGATTGAGAATAAAAAAGGTTTCATTCGATACTAGATACGATCAAATAACAGATGAGGGTATTTTCACCTCTTGACCACCTCTTCAAACCTGGCAACCCTACAGTGGTACCCGGAAAAACAGAGGCAACGATTACTTTTTCACTTCTTTAGGGTATATTTATTGACTTAAACTGGTTGATGATTTTTTCAAATAACAGACGGGGGAAATATACTGAAAAATGTCAGTTAAATTTTTAAGAATTGAACATCATCCGCGCCAAATTTAATCAGGCAACCCATGTGGAATGTGTCGATATAAATGTTATCTATCATTTATTTCTTATCACTAATGAATAACAGATGAGGGTATATACACTGATCAACAATTGCTAGGGATCACTTATGAACTTCTTTTCATTTGTATTTTTTTCAAGTTATCTCGTGAATATCTGTACATTAGGTATATGTTCTCTAAGGAAAAAGTAAGATGTTTTGAGTTGATTATATCAAAGTCTTCCTCACTTCATCGGCTCTTGTTCACAAAATCGATTATTATCTGTAGGCTGTTACAGGTGGAGGGGAAAGCAATGTGGTGTTTATTTTGTTATTAATTCTGTTTTTTTTCTCTTGTTCAAACACATAAGGTGACAATAATTGAAGAAATGAGAACAATATCAGCTTATCAGTCATGCCTAGAAGACGTTTGGCTCCTGTGCAACTGGACCAAATCATACGGTGGATACAGGAAGGTTTGTCCCAGCGAGAAGTTTCCTGGCGGTTGAATGTTTCGCAAAGTTTCGTGAGTCGGGCTTGGAATAGGTTCATCCAGAACGACTCAGTAGCTTATGTTCAGCGGCAGCGCAGTACAACAGTTGCCCAAGATCGTCTTTTGATCCTCAATGCTAGGAGAAATCCCACTTACCCGGCGTCGCGGCTCAATAGATCACTGAGAGTTGCAACAGGAGTTCTAATTTCGAACCAGACTGTAAGACGACGACTACATGTTCGTGGTTTGAGAGCACATAGGAGGGGCTGAGGAGCACCGCAATTGGACACTTGAATATTGGAGCCGATGTTTATTTACGGATGAGTCTAGATTTTGTTTGGTCAACTCCGATGGACGTATTCTTGCTTGGAGGGAAAGTGGTCGAAGGTATGCAGAACAGTTTATGGTACCCACAACAGCTTTTGGCGGAGATTCTATATGTGTATGTGGAGGCATTTGTTTGAACCAACGCACAGAGTTGGTTGTTCTGCAGAAAACCACCATGACCAGCCAGATATATCACGATATGATTATTGAACCCATAATTGTTCCGTTTGCGGCTGCCGTGGGCGAGAATTTCATTCTAATTGACGATAATGCCCGTCCACACCGGAGTCGTCTGGTTAATGAAGCGCTAGAAACTCATGCTATTGATAGGATGAACTGGCCAGCTCGCTCTCCAGAGATGAATTGCATCGAACATGTCTGGTCTGAGGTGTCTAGACAATTGTCAACCTTAGAACAACCGATCAATAACCTGGAGGACCTTTCTAACGCTTTACGGGATATTTGGACGAATTTGCCTCAAAATTTTATAAATCGTTTGATCGGAGGTATGCCTCGTAGGGTAGAATGCTTGAGACGAGCTCGTAGGGGACCAACTAGGTACTAGCTTAACCGAAACTTCAGACTTCTTGTGGTTTCATCATAAAATTTTTATGTTATTCAAACACAGAATTTTGGTTGTTCCTAATAAAGTCTTTTTTCTCTCCAACTTTCTATTTTTTCATTCTTTTTTCAAGTGAACCATATTATCAACTGAAAATACTCTGATATCTGACTAAATTTATGATCTTGGAGCGAATATTTCAGAAATAAATTTAGAAGTAAGTGATCCCTATCAATTGTTGAGCAGTGTATTTGTTATACCGGATCTTACACGAATATCTGCCAACTAAAGTAACATCAATTGCCTTTTTTCATTGCTACAGGTCACAGTCTCATCGAGAAGTTCATCAATATTTCCAAGTACACTGATGAAAAAGTCGAAATGAAATGAAACTTTTGTCAACTGTTTTACGCTTGGCGATGAAAGAATTAATTTCTTTCTGTTCATTGTACTCATCATGCTTTGTTCATGGTCTGCTATTGAGAAGATGAACCCTCTCCCTCGCACTCAGGTAGGTTAATTATGAGGAGTTAATTAAAAAAATTATGAATGGATATAGGTGCGTTGAGTGAAGCTAGTTTTCACCTCTTTGTTTCGTAGCGTATTTCGCGATGAGAAACATAGAAGTTCAGAGTGAAAACATAGATGAAAGGAATGCTCGAAATAGAAGGCTAGCAGCACTGTATGTCTCAATGTTGATGGATCGAGTGATAAAAGTACAAATGATTATATTCTTCATGAGACTTAATGTAACGTTGATGTACGAGTTTATGGAAACCAATATACTCTACTCGTCGCCAAATGTGTTTCCCCCATAAACCTTATGCAAGATAAAACAAAATGGATAAAACTAAATTATTCAATTAGGTATTTATTTTTGATTGATTGTAGTAGTTATTCCACAAATAAATAGAAACTCGTTAGTTCGTATAACCAATTATTTTAATCAAATGTCCGAAACGCCTATAGGCATCCGACGAATCCAACCCACAAATAAAATTTTCAGGCATAATAATAATAATAATTTATTTAATCCTTTAAGACATGATTCATGATGAGACAAGTCAATTAACAACCTCACAATGTTTGACTAAAGGCAAAGAGAAAAAAAATATTTCATTCAATGACAGAACTCAAAAATTCACTTTTGCTGTAGAAACGTCTTTCCAGCAGAAGGTTCTTATATTCCCTCTTACATCTGAAGTATTCCAATTTTTTTAACGTATTTGGTAGATTGTTATAGAGTTTACTTCCACTCTACATAGGTGAATTCTTAAATTGGTATGTTCTATACATACGTACCGACAAGGGCGCAGCCAAGGGGGGGGCTAGGGGCTTGGGCCCCCCCGAGATTTTTCTGCATGTAAACTTCTCTAGCTGTATCTATTCGGAAATGAGACTAGGTACACATACACACGGTGACAAGGAAAAAAGTACCATAAGCCTTCTATCGGTTAGCGATAGAAGGCCATAAAATATGAAAAAAGGGCGCATGAATATTTGTCCGAAACTGCTTCCTTTAAGAAATACAGGGTGTTGAAGTTTATTGTTTTATTTTTTTTTCTTGAATAACTCTAAAGGAAGATATTCTCAGTTCCTTAAAAAAATATTGCTTGATGTGCTCTGCATTTTTTCTTTTGTTTAATGTGTTTTTCAGAGGTCACCAATTATGTCCACCCTGTACATCAAATCAAAAAACACGATCCAACAATCAAATCTCTGATCAATATTTTAGTCTTTCCAAAAAAAACATTAGTAAGGTTACGGTAGGTACCATTTTTGTCTCAAATTCGAAAATTACAGAAATTTGGCCAAAACGATATGCCTAGCTTTCAAGCAAGTAGAGCGAGGGCTAAAAAAGATGAAAAAAATTAGACATAGCGAACAAGTTCGCGATTCCCCCAATTACATCACAAGCTACAAATGTGTTCGCTAAAATAAGATGAGTTCGTATTGTTGAGGGTGAATAAAACTACAGTGGAACCTCGATATAACGAATTTAAGACCCATTTCCTCTCACAAATAATAAACCTCATTTAAACGAATTTTCCTCTTATCCCCTTCCGATTTGTTATATCCAGGTTTCACAATACAGTAGAAACTCGATAATCCGGATCAATTAATGCAAGGGATGATCCGGATTAATGAGGAATACCGCGTCTTACAATTTAGTAAAGATGCAATTTAAAAAACTGTTGGAATAAATATAGGCTTTATTATCGAAACCATAAAACAAATATATTATTTGGAATAATTAGATATTTTACGTTTTCTACTATAGGGAAAAAGAATGCTGAACAATAGCTTTCTCATGTATACTCAGAAGCTGAATATCAGTAATTGCCAGAGTTATGGAATAAACAGACTGCATCGAATTGATCTATGCTCTAAATGCATTTGCTAACATTATCCCCGTCTTCGAGGATCGAAAAAATATGTGCTAAAAGGCCTTTTCGGTATTTCAGTTTTGTTAATTTAATATCATTATGATCCATATGCTGTATCAAAGCTGTATGGTTTGGAGGTAGAAACATTCCATTCCATTTCACTAATTAATTATTCTTGTCTGACTTTTTTTGTCTTATACCATTGTGCACTATTATATACCAAAAGAACGCCCGATCGTCGTCATAGAAATTGAGTTACGACAAGTTAGAACCGTAAACCACTTATGCAACGATCGGAAATTCGGATTATTGAGTCTTGCAATCCGGATTATAAGGACATAATACAATCTTGACGTCAATCCGGACTAGTAAATATCCGGATTATCGTTCTCCGGATTATCGAGTCTCTACTGTATTAACAAAATGTGTGCCACCAGGAATTGAAACAATCTTCGCGTCTTTCCATAATGGTTGTTCTGAATTAGCTTGAGTACACTGTTAAATACTCAATTAGACGAATTTAACTGGTGCATGTTTCAAAGTTATGTGTAAACACTAGACCGAATATATCAACATATACATCTTCAAACATCTCAAGCACATCCCAACCAAAACGTTAATTAACTCTCCTTAATTATAATCATACAAACCTCGCATTAATAAGAATAATTGTGCTTCTATTTGATTTTGGTTTCATGCCTTGTCGAAAGTTTTTGTTGGCGACGTTGGTGTTAAGGCAGGTCATCACTGAGAGACAGCAATTTCAATACGGGGTTGCAGTTGAGGTGTTTATGTAAATGTTTACAGACTTACAGATATCAAGACAAACTGAGAACTGAATAGTCAAGACCGAAAGAAGGCGAAATCGAAAAGAATTGATTTTTTGTATAAGAGCCATTGAAAGCGCCACTTTTAATGACGGTTAACAGTGCTAAAAATGACTTTTATCCACGACTATTGCTATATTTATGGGATGAAGCGTAGTTGCTCTGAATTTAAGTAGTTATTAACATATAATTTATTGGTGCACCATTACAAAGCTGTCGGATACATAGTTTTTGCACAATCGCAGTTTTCCGAATTCGACGTACTTTTTTCAAGAAGGTCGTGATACTCGGCTACTTGTCGGATTTGAATTTTACAAAACGCATTTTAAAGAAGAAATAAAATTCTTCAAATCGTTTATTCTCTCGATACCGACCGATAATGTTTAGTGGGTGAAAAACGGCGTCAAACAGGAGCAAAAAAGCTCGAATCCATCAAACTAGTCGCGGAGGGGGAGTCGCCCGCTACGCGAGGGGAAAACTGTATACCTTATCTCTCACGCGTTGCGTAGCGGGCGATTCCCACTCCGCGACTAGTTTGATGCATTCGAGCCTTTTTGCTCCTGCTTGACGCCGTTTTTCACCCACTAAACATTATCGGTCGGTATCGAGAGAATAAACGATTTGAAGAATTTCATTTCTGCGTTTTGTAAAATTTAAATCCGACAAGTAGCCGACCTTCTTGAAAAAAGTACGTCGAATTCGGAAAATTGCGATTGTGCAAAAACTATTTATCCAACAGCTTTGTAATTGTGCACCAATAAAGTATATGTTAATAACTACTTAAATTCAGAGCAGCTACGCTTCATCCCATAAATTGACCAAGTTATGAATTTTCGAAAATTTGATGTTTTTTTCCAGTTTTTTGGACTTTTCTCGGAAAATAATCATCCGCTTGAGACGTGTCACCTCTCATTTTTTTTGTTTTTGAATTCTCTATAAAAAGTGCCTTAACAGCTTTTCGATCAGATCAATTATTCACGTTTTATAAGCGAAAAAGCAAAATTTTGGATTTTTTTGGCTATTTTTCGCTTCTCAAAAAAAACCTAAGACGATTCAGGAGTGGAATTTATCATGAAAAACATGTAGAAACTACCTATTGCATGACTGCACAGTCAGATTTCGGGTAGTTTTTTGTCACGTAAAAAACCTCTATTGCTTGGCCTATATACTGAAAAATTTTCTCACATGTGAGATTCCCATATTGCGTGCGTATTAAGGAACTGAACTTCGAGATGATAGAAGTAGCAAAGGACGTTTGAGGAATAGTCAGAGACTTGTCTCTGGAATAGTTCTTCAAACACCTACATAAGTCAATACCTTAGACTATATCTATACTTAGTTTAAGGTCGATACTAATCAGTGAATTGAAACTTAGCTTGAAATGGACAAATTATTCTCCCAAAATTTAGATTTATTTCATTATTGGAACTGACTACCCTTCAATATTCACTTAAATATGATGAGCAACTAGAAAACACGAAAACAGAATAAATGTTTACGAACACTCGAATTCAATTCAATTTTTTCAATCGAAACATTTTTTTTATCAGACACAAGATTTGAGGGTTCGTCCAGTCCAAGGGGGGTCATGACCTCCCCTCCTGGATCCGCGCTTGTTTCCATGACTTATTTTGGATCCAAAACTATAGCCGTTTCCGCGCGCACTTTTTCACAAAGAGAAACATCCTTAAGTTCTTTATTCAAAAGTATAAAACGTAGGGAGTAACCCCCATACCCTCTGAATGACACCCTGAGAGTGGGCAGGGCTAATCCAGATCTTTGAGTATTCATTCGAAGCGTAATGTGTTAATAATGGATTATAACCCTGAAGCAGTTCACCCCTTATTTGATTTGATACACAAGGCAAATAATTCATCTAAGATTATCGTCATGAATCGAGTCATAGCGGTAAGGGTGGTATTTGACACAGCGGAAAGAAAGATTGAACGTTGGATTGTGAAGATTAGATCCTTCTAACGGGTGTTTTTTTCGCTTTTTGGCCGCTTAGTCCTATTTGGAAAACGATAATTTAAACTTGAATACCCTGACAGCTAATGGTGTATTGGTTTAGTTCTATATACACTGATCAACAATTGCTAGGGATCACTGATAAACTTTTCTTCATTTGTAATTTTTTCAAGTTATCTCGTGAATATCTTTACATTATATGTTCTCTAAGGAAAAAGTAAGATGTTTTGAGTTGATTATATCAAAGTCTTCCTCACTTCATCGGCTCTTTTTCACAAAATCGATTATTATCTGTAGGCTGTTACAGGTGGGGTGAAAAGCAATGTGGTATTTGTTATTAAATCTGTTTTTTTCTCTCATTCAAACACAGAAGGTAACAATAATTGAAGAAATGAGAAGAATATCAGCCTATCAGTCGTGCCGAGAAGACGTTTGGCTCCTGTGCAACTGGACCAAATCATACATACAGGATACAGGATACAAGGTTTGTCCCAGCGAGAAGTGTCCCGGCGGTTGAATGTTTCGCAAAGTGTCGTGAGTCGGGCTTGGAATAGGTTCATCCAAAACGACTCAGTATCTTATGCTCATGGGAGAGGTCGGCAGCGCAGTACAACAGCTGCCCAAGATCGTCTTTTGATCCTCAATGCTAGGAGAAATCCCACTTACCCGGCGTCGCGGCTCAATAGATCACTGAGAGTTGCAACAGGAGTTCTAATTTCGAACCAGACTGTAAGACGACGACTACATGTTCGTGGTTTGAGAGCACGTAGGAGGGTAAAATATCCCCCTTTGAATAGGGAACACCGGGTTCATCGACGGCAATGGGCTGAGGAGCACCGCAATTGGACACTTGAAGATTGGAGCCGATGTTTATTTACGGATGAGTCTAGATTTCGTTTGGTCAACTCCGATGGACGTATTCTTGCTTGGAGGGAAAGAAGTCGAAGGTATGCAGAACAGTTTATGGTACCCACAACAGCTTTTGGCGGAGGTTCTAAATGTGTATGGGGAGGCATTTGTGGGAACCAACGCACACAGTTGGTTGTTCTGCAGAACACCACCATGACCAGCCAGAGGTATCACGATATGATTATTGAACCCATAATTGTTCCGTTTGCGGCTGCCGTGGGCGAGAATTTCATTTTAATTGACGATAATGCCCGTCCACACCGTAGTCGTCTGGTTAATGAATCGCTAGAAACTCATGCTATTAATAGGATGGACTGGCCAGCTAGCTCTCCAGACATGAATTGCATCGAACATGTCTGGTCTGAGATGTCTAGACAATTGTCAATCTTAGAACAACCGATCAATAACCTGGAGGACCTTTCTAACGCTTTACGGGATATTTGGACGAATTTGCCCCAAAATTTTATAAATCGTTTTTTAACCGAAACTTCAGCCTTCTTGTGGTTTCATCATAAAAATTTTATGTTATACAAACACAGAATTTTGAGTGTTCCTAATAAAGTCTTTTTTTCTCTCCAACTTTCCATTTTTTCATTCTTTTCTCAAGTGAACCATATTATCAACTGATAATACTCTGATATCTGACTAAATTTATAATCGCTTTAAAGGGGGTTTTCAACATGGAATTTGTATTCAAGGTGGAATGCCTTGTACGAAATTCGTTATACAGACGTTCATTATGGGAAAGTTCCACTGTTGTTTTCTTTTATTATTTTGAACATTTTATTCATACTTTGCCCATTCTCAAAATTTTTTTTAGCTAAAAACGTATTGTTCCAGCTTTTCACTGACGAATGCGTAAGAACAAAATATTTTCAAGAGAAAAGACCAAGAGGTTCAATATGTCCTGAATAAATTATAGACCAACATATCTTGAGCCGGATAATTTACATATTCATGTAGAGTTCATAATCATATTCTGAATATTCAGGGAACAAAAAAGTTAGAATCGCGTTCGAAGTATTAGATATTTAGATGTGAAGTAAGCAACTCCGTAATCCATAAAAGAATTCGTGTGAAGTATTAATAAAATGTTTCATGAATCTCCTGGCCTAGAGTTCGTGATTTCCCGAATTTTTGCGTGCTTGTTTCTTCTCCAAAATGACTGCAATTTCCGATCTATGAGCCGAAAATGGTCTCGAACGTTTAGGTTCATTAAGAATCCGTGTTCAAATAAAAATCTATATAACAATCTGCCATCAGTGTTATACTCACGCTAACTGTGCCAAATAACATCTAAATCTAATTTTGATATGATAAATGATTAGACAAAAAGTTCCATTTTTTCTTGTCAATAAATTACGTAACTCGATTACACTACTGGAAAAAATTAAAGGATCAAAAAAAAATTCTAAATTTTTCGGCAATTTTCAACATGCCGTAACTTTGAGAGGAATGGTCGTACAAGCAATTTAAAAAAATTAAATTGTAGCTCCAAGTGTCTAGATTTGGATTAGAACTTCGAAAATTTTAAGTTTCAGTGGTTTTCGAGTAATGATAGAAAAATCAGCAACAGAAAAATTCTCAAAATTTTACTTTTTTTTTGTCTACGAGCGTGAAAATTTTATTTTTGCATAATCGTTATAATGATAGGATACTTTGTTAATGCAGCTTTGATTTATTTTTTTATTGACCTCAATACGTCCACTTCTCGCCGAGATATCGGTCTTCAAATGGAAAAGGATCCATGTTTTATCCGTTATCAAATTAATAAAAATTTTATTTGTTAGTTTATTTTAGTTTTCTTTTTTTGAAATTTATGTACTATCTGCAATTCAAATGTGGAAAAAGCTCGAGAAAATTCTTTTTTGCCTTTTTTGAAGATTATGAGCTTCTCAGAGCAAAAAACGTGATCCTTATTTTTTTCAAAAATTCGATCAAACAGAAAAACGACTCGCTGGATTGAGTTGACTCTTCGTAAGGATTTATCAACATATTGAACTGTGAAAGTCACACTTAACATTATTGGTTTTCTCAACATTTTCTATCCAGCGGTAGATTTCCCAAGAAACAAAAAAAAAACCTGTTTTTGTTAAATGTTTATATTGATGCGACATGAAGAAAAAAAATTTCTATGAATAAGCAATGGTTGTTCATTAATCGGAGTTCATTTAAGGTCTTGAAACCCTCCTTCAATTTTCTGTGCGATCATTGGTTGCTGAGAAATCGATAATCAAAGACGAATGGATCCTTTTCCATTCGAAGACCCATATCTCCGCGAGAAGTGGGCGTATTGAGGTCAATGAAAAAATAAATTGAAGCTGAATTAACAAAGTATCCCATCATTATGACGATTATGCAAAAATAAAATTTCCACGCTCGTAGACAGGAAAAAAAGTGGTAAAATTTCGAGAATTTTTTTGTTGCTGATTTTTCTATCATTACTCAAAAACCACTGAAACCTTAAATTTTTTGAAGTTCTAATCCAAAAACTAGACACTTGGTGTTACAATTTCCTTTTTTAAATTCCTTGTACGACCATTCCTCTCAAAGTTAGGGCATGTTGAAAATGGCCGAAAAAATAGGAATTTTTTTTTGATCCATTAATTTTTTCCAGTAGTGTATATTCTATCAAGGGTGCAGAAAATCTGAGATGAAAAGGTCTCTAGAAGTAAATGTTATATTATTAGCGGATCGCTTGAAAAAAAATAAGAAAAGCCTTAAGTAGGTGCTTCTGAGCGGTCGTTTCTTTGAGCAGAAATAGGGCTGCTACTTCAAAATGTTGTATTCTACATGAGCTTGATACTAAATGTATGAATGCAGAATTTCATTACGATCGGAATTATATTCTGGGAATTTTTTACATCCTCAAACACAATTTTAATTCAATCGAGAGGTATTTCATGGCAAAATTGGAATTTTTTTGATATAGCCATGGACTCTTCTATAATTTTATCAACGCAACTCCCACAAATTTTGGCGAACTGCTTAAAATCGATATTGAACATTTTACTTCGAAATTTCATTTCGATAGAATTGACAAACTCGGAACCACGACCACGCCTACAGGACCATATCCTCTAAATGAAAATTTCCATAATCGAATAGCAAAGTGGCTGCCCTATCATAGACAAACTAAAAATTAGATGAGCCACTCGTATATTCCGCGCCATCTGCCGGAGGAGGAGACTAATACACGAAAAATTATTTTCAATTTGATAGTTAAATGTCGTTGCATGGAAATCCTATCGAGAAAATAGTAAGTATGTAAAATCATTATTATCAAAAAACCTTTGAATTGTCAACTGACACAAGGAGTGGTTTGACACGTTCTTTTTGAAATATAATAAATTTCGATATGCCTGCAAGAGTGAAGACGTGCTGTGTTATTGGATGTGAAAATCGAGATGCAAGAAGGTAATTATACAATACTAGCTGATCCGGCAACCGTTTCTTGCCTTATAAACTTAGATTATTTACACCAAGATGGAGCAATCCCTTACTAGATGAACTGAATGTTTTGTTCCCATAATAAACACTATTTGTTTACAAACAAAGTGTGTTGTCGTAAATAGAAGTCAGTGGCGTGGATCTAAAAATTTGTTAAGAATAGAAATAAATCCTTCAAAGGTTATCGAATCTTTAATTATTATTTCATTGGATGCATAATTAATGTCATTATTTTTATGAATTTTGTTGACCTTCCCGATGTTTTCATCTTATTCTAAATCATTGTTATACGCAGAATTTTTATAGTGCGGGCATATTTTCGATTCGAAAAAAAATTCAATATGAAAAGAGATTTGAAATAGCAAATATGATATTCAAATATTGTTGTTCTGGTTTTAATAATTACAAATACCTATACAATTGAATGTTATATCATTATCAATGATCTTATTAACAATCCTATTATATCGAATACATCTATTCAGGTCACTTTTCAGTAAGGCTGCATGGTACGTTATTACCATACAAGACGATGCTGTATCTAAATTTGGATTTTAACACAGCTTGATATCTTGTTCTGAGTTGAGTCCAGATTTTTATTGGGGACCACCATGTTATTACAAATGGAGCTCATTTGACTGCAAAGGTTTGAAATTTAAGGATATTACACCTGAATACTATGTTAAATTGAATAACAAAAATAACAATAAATTTATTGATCCAGTTCGACATGAAAATGTATTAGATAGGTCAGTTTTACATCAAGTGTGAAGTATAATCATATCAGATCTCATTAATGCTGTAATAGGCCTTACTTACTTACTGAAACCTTGTCCATCCATTACCTGCACCTTTGAAGGCAAATGATAGTATGAATGTATAGTTTTGTTCCACTATATAAGATAGATGATTGGAATTTTGTTAGTTTTGCAATGGAATGGACGGGGCATCAGTATTTAAAGTGGAATAGCAATTGAAACTTGAAAGCCTGCATAATCAGGATTGATTATCAAGCAAGGATGTATTAATAACTTCCATAAAAAATAACATGTAACATAAAATAAATGATTTTTACAATAATGATTTGAAGAAATACGATAGATAACTAAAATATACTGATAATCGATTCTTCAGAAATGTTTATAATAAAACAACTAAGAATCTACTACTGCTATTGTCCTTGGTAATTGAATCCAAACAGGATCGAAAAGTACACGATCAAAAAAGAGTGTTTTATACACCCTGATCACCCTAAAACTTAAAACTAACAATTGTAAAGATAAAAAAAAACTTATTGATTCTGATACAAAATCAGATGTGTGAGCATGCTTCTTACTCGATTCACCACTTGATCGCTCATTTTTCTTGTCTCGTGGTGAATTCTTATAGTGAAATATCTTTTCAATATCAGTTTTATCAAAGGCAATTCATGACTTTCTAGAAACCCTTCATCAAATACATGATTGCCAAATGCATTTAAAACATCATCTGGTAAACAGACAATACAATTATGAATCAACTTATTGATTAAATTTTCAGATTTTGTACTCAAAATATTAGGGTTGTTAGAAATCATATATCTTATTGTTTTTTCTGCTTGTGTGCATATCTTAATGACAAATTTGGATGCCTTGAATAAATTGCCATACGTTTTTCTTTTCTGTAGAAATGAATATGTTTCACAAGTCTCCAACATATCAAGACATTTTGAGCAAGTGATACATTTTTTCAATGACTTGACAACGAATCCTGCTATATAAATTAAAACATCCTGTATATATGAAGATAATTGCCATCCTGAAGAGCCAAAGTAATCATGATCATTTAACGCTGCACACAAATTTTTATACTCTTCAGTCTCCTCCAAGTCCTCCTTATGATCATTTATTGTTATTTTTTTATATGACGAAACATGAAGAATTGATGTATTGTCCAAATTAACAACATTTCCAGAATCAGCACCTCTCACTTCCCTTGCTATCAACAACTTTTTATATGCTGACTGAAATTGTCTGGCTGTGGGATTGTTGTTGTATCCATTCAGACTCCTGATAGCACCAAAAAATACCTCCAGATGGTCTTGAGAGAACTTATAGGTCAATAAAAAGTCTAATTTTTTTGACACCACATACATTCTAAATATTTCCTCAAGACTCTCCATACATATTAAAAACCCTAGAAACCCTGTTTTCCTTCTTGAAGATAATACTGGTGTTCCATTCAGAGTCAGTTCCATGAAGTATTCTTTTGCTTCAGAAAACCTTTCCACGTATAAATCAATGTTTTCGAAAGACAATGCCCTCTTATATGTATATGGAGAGAATTTATTTCTTGAGTTCAAGATGTCAAATAAATCATTAACTAAGAGACAGAAATTTGCAGTCTCTTCAGCACCTTTAAAATTTGTCAATTTCAAATCAAACTCAAGGAATTTAAGAGCATCCGACACACTCCTGCTGAATGTCTGCGCAGCAATCTTCACTCTCATTTTTTCTTTCACAAAATGTAAATGACGTTTTCTTATCTTCGTTGCTGCATTCAATCCTTCTATGTCTTGAAGATTCACAAGTTCTTCAAGATAGGTCCATTTGATTAATTTATCATTTTTTGTTTTCAAAATCTTACTGTCTCCTAAACAATTTCTCAAGAGTTTGAGCATGTGACAAGGGTCAAGAAAAATTAATACCTTCTCTTTGGTGACTGGATGTTCGAAGTGAGTCTTCAATGATTGAGGATTCGAAAAATCAGCACCCAAATGACTCGCCATATTCAAATTCGAAGCTGCTCCATCAAAAGTAACAGAAGTTATTCTCAAATTTACTTCATTCAAAAACTCCAGACAGTTAATTACCAAATTGGCTCTTTCTCTGCTTGATAATCCATCTATCAAAAAATAGCCTACTGGAATTTTCCAGTGACCATTGATGCAGGTAACTAAAAACACAAGTGCTTCCTTAGCTTCTGGTAAAGTATCCACTTCAGGTTTTTCTCCAAAACTTATTGATCCATAAAATTTACCAGCAATGAATTCGATTTTTTTTCTAATAGCCATCTCGTCAATCACCAGATTGCAATAAATTTGTTCTCCCGCAGACTGCTGCACTTTGTTCTTCAATGCACTGAGGGCTTCAGTTGTGAAGCCAGGAGTTCCATCAATGGTCTGATACCACTTAGAAATAGTCTTTGGGTGTGGAAGTGAATTATTGAATTTTTCCCTAACATAATTATAGGCCCTAGGCGAGTAAAAATGTAATGATAGGGCAAATGCTCGTAGAGAAGGTGTAAATTTCTGATTTTTTGATCCCCTTATGAGTCTATTTACCATATCTCTACTAGGACCTGGTAACGATGCCTGAAATATTGAAAATAATTACATTCCACACATATATGCAAAGCTGAATCTTACTTACCTCTATATAATCTTGAGCATTATCGGATATAAGGTTCATTTCCCTCAAATTATTCAGTAGTCCTGAAATATCTGAAATTTTCTGTTGCAGTCTTCTGTTCTTCATCCTCAATGCTTTCAGTCTCTTTTTCTGTTCTGCAATTTTTCGTTTAGCAAGGGAGAAGGCAAATTTTCCTTGTTTTGGTGTCCTGAAATCTTCATCCGTTACATCACCAACAAAACATTTTCTTTTTCTTGGCCTTGGTACAGAACTTTTAGCTTCAGAACTGAAATAAGATAATGAAGGTTTTATATAATGAACCAGAATATATTTTGCAATATTATAAATATAAAATTAAGTAAAACTTACGTAGTTGGATGTGCTACTGTTAATACTTCCGAGGATACCAAGTTGCTTGACGATTCTGAAGCTGTCATAGTACCGGACAATTCTGAAACTGTCAAAGCACCAGAGGATTCTGTATCGGTCAAAAAAGCAGATAAATCTGAAGCGGTTAATGTATCAGATAAATCTGAAGCAGTCAATGTAGCAGATAAATCTGAAGTAGTCAGTGTAGCAGACAAATCACTAGCTGTTGAAGTTCTGGATAGTTCAGAATTACTCAGTTTTGAGGATTCCCTGACACTACCTAGCTTATTAGTATCTAATGGTTCTGGAGTCACAGGCCTTTCATCTGGAGATGTGCTACTGGAACTGAAATTAGAAGTATTATATTTAGAGAATGCAAATATTAGTGTCCTCCACAATAATTAATAAATTGATAACTGTATTTTGCGGGATAAGGACAAACTCTCAAAAGATCTTAAAGTATATTCAGCAACGTTTCGCAAACTCTCGTTTGCTTCATCAGGCCTAAAAATATTATGAAAATGTCATACAAAACATTTACAGTGAAAAAACCAATAAATACCTCTATACTATAAATAAGACATTCAGATGTAAAAACTTTAAAATATATATATTTAGATGTTCATATTATCCAAATCAAATTTGAATAAAACACCCTCATAATATTCAATAGACTTACCAATGAATCGATGACGAAATCCTGGACGGAATAGCTTCAGTTTTCAAAAATCTTTTTGCTGATTTATATAGGAAGTCTTCATCAGAAAAATGGTCAGAACAAACATATACCTCCTTCGCTAATTTTGTATTTCCCAAATTTAATTGATCCATCCATAATTTCCGTCTGGCATTATCACTAGGCATTCTATTAAAAGAAAATGCTTTTAAAATAAGTTTACAATATGCTTATATTGAGAGCTAGGTACTCCTAGCTACGCCTATGGTAAATTATTATTTGTTGTGTTTACTTACCGATGTATGGATCGCCCGCAGTCTTTACTGGTGCTTTTTTTACATATCACACAGGAATTAACCATTTTTCAGCTTAATACAGCAAATAATTATTGTACAACCTCGTTTTCACTACAAAAATCACTTGGTTAACTCAAAACGATAAGTTTGAACTTGTTCCACCTAAGCATCAGCTGTCAAAGAAGGCGGCCATAATGAAATTCATTCGCACGTCCAGGTCACGTGGTAGAAAGCCACCAATAGGGAGCTGCGGGAATGTGTTTTGATTTTGACGAAAATAATAAACATATTGCTATCTTATTTCGGCCACGTTTTCTCTCTCACTATGCTCTATCTTGGTCTAAATAATCTAAGCTTATAAATTATAAATAACCTAGATACCAACTGCAGCGCCACCTGTCGGGCTGATTTGTGAATCTAAACCATTCTCGAATCTCCACGAACACACACAAAAAATTTCATCAAAATTGGTCCAGTCGTTTAGGAGGAGTTCAGTCACATACACACGCACACAAGAAATATATATATTCTGTTACCTATAAGAATTAAGAAGTTTTCAAAAAAGTTTTTCATGTATTAAATAAGTTCAGTCGGTAAATACTCATATTTTGTATTATTGAATTCATTATTGTTAGTTTTGAAAATGTTTTCAATGCAATTATTAGTTTATTGATTAGATATTTATGAAATAAATCTGTATTTTCAATTGGTGATACCAATTTCAGTTAATAAATTTTTATTCTATCCAGAATTTGATTATTGATCCTCATTTCTCGATTCCAAAAGGAAATTAGATGAAAGTTCGTTGCAGGTAGGTATTATTTTCATGAAAATAAATTTCCTCACTCATCGATAACTTGCACGAATGCATTTCTGATTTCCTTTTGGAAATTGAATTTCAAAAAACTTTTTGCCCTTGTATATGGGTGTATCTACCTATTCAAAAGGTGCACTACAGAATTCTTTTTGAGGCAAAGGAAGAAGTCGCAAGGTGTTAAATCACAAGATTTCAGTGGTCAAGTGTGATCACCTCTTCGAAAGATAACATGGTCGGGAAACTTTTCCCTCAAAAGATAAATGGTTTTGTTGCTTGTGTGGCACGCAGCGCTGTCTTGTTGAAAGTAAACGTTGTCCGGATCAATACTATCCAATTTCGGCCATAAAAAATCATTAATCATCTCTCGATAGCGCAATCAACACTTTCACCACTACGGCTACAGCAGCAATATTCTCGGTTGCTCAGGAGCGACGTGAACGGGTTTTACATCACTAATAGGTGTGTTCTTTTATTCATCAGATGGATTCACCGCTGTCACCACGGTTGCATCAAGTCGTTCGTTTATTCAGCGGTTGAAACTGTCACTCGTTCGTTTACTCACCGATGTTTCCATCGGTGGCTCATCGGATCCATCGACTTTCAGAGCCGGTGAATGTGATGAAATTCTGATGAATCAAGTGGGGGGGTAAATTTGTATGGCAGAAACGTCAATGTTATCTGTCACGACTCAACTAAACAGCAGATAACTATCAACTCGTTCTTTTATTCGACATCTGATGAGCCATCTGACATTTCATCTGGTTTCCATCCGGGTGAATCCATCGGTGAATAAAAGAACACACCTTACTTGTCCCAAGCTCAAATTTTTCCACCAATTTTTATTGTGGTACGACAAGCTGCTTCACGACGACCCAAAAATGTTCGAGTTTTACGAACCGCCTCTGCCAAATTTTCACCATTTTTATAGCGAACTTTAATAATTTCAATGCGTTCTTGAAGAGTGTTTTGTTCCATTTTTACTAATGGCTTAGTTTCTACGTGTCAAATGTCACAAAATGACAGCTTCAGACGTGACATCTACCGAAATAGCGGGCTTTTCAGAATAACACCTCTTATTGGAAAACCCTTTATATCAATCTTCTTTCACAAATAAAACTTTACTCGAATCGGACATGTTGTTATGGAAATATTAAGATTCTTCTTTCGAATATTCTGATTGAATTTTTTATGGTTCTGTCCTCTGAGGCTCATTATGAGCATCTTGCATGTGGCTGCAAAATTCGATCTCGATTGGTTCATGTTCAATTATGCACAAGATTACGCATAAGACGCCATGATCTAACACAGACTCTCAGCAAACCTCACAAATGAACGGGATCAAAGAGACAATGAAGATGCTGCGAAAGCCATGATTCAGGTACCTACAATATATCGGTTCCTTCCGATGATGGCTTGATTCGTCATTAAATGCGCAAGCGAATTCGCGACAACGGGGATGCAGATTCTGACGGTCCGAGGCGCCGCTTGCTATCAGTTTTTCCGCGACTTCGTTAGGGGTAGGTTCTGTGCTCAACCCTCGAGTCGTTTCGCGTTGTTTACCGTGTTATCACGTGTGGATTTTGGCAAGTTCCTGCGCGCTATCCACGAGGATTTATACGAAAACCGAAAGGTATGTGGACAGTTTTGCAGTTACTCTGTTACCACTTGCTGATAGCTATCTAGAAGATTTAATCGAAATAAAAATTTCCTTCTTCATTAACTCTTTCAGGTATACCGGTATGAAATTTATCCCAGATTTTTTTCCACAGAGGGATAAAATTCATACCACAATACAGAGCATGACTTTTAAGTATTCTGGTTTGAATTTTGGACCATGCTCTAATTCAAAAAAATTGACCCTAGCTAGCGCTAAACCAAATACCGGTTCCATATAGTCTCCTGTCCAACTAGCTGTTTCTGGTGAATCCTTCTTCAAGCAATATACAGGGTCTTTATAAATGATTGTAACAGCGCAGTTGGCTTTGGATTGCAAAATACCAATCTCTAACCAATCAGAGCATAGCATGATCACAGAATTCTGTGGTTTGCATAATACAAAGCCAACTGCGCTGTTACAATCATTTATAGAGACCCTGTATTTATATATACATATATATTCTTTTGAATTGAGAGCAATACATGAAACAAAAAAGTCCCTAGATGAGGTTGGTGCAAAACAGGGTACCATACTATTCTGTCGTATGATACCAGAGCACAGGGAAAAACCTCAGTAGAAAAAACCCTGCCTTGCCGTTTTTACAAAATTGAAACTTAAAACTATTCGAATAAATACCTTCAATATTCAGATACAAAATACGTAATTCTTGCTCTTGGGCCAGGAGGGTGTTTTAAACCAGGTCTGGCGTTCCAAGTGATGATTTTCGAATCTTCTGTTCTTCTAAGACCGCTACAGGACCCTACTGAAGGGTAATCATCTCCCATAGATTTAAATAGTGGTATTTCATCCTAAATATCGAATTCAATTTCGGAATAATGATAAAAAACGTGTGACAAGCAATATGATTTCGGGAGGGTTTTGTTTGCATTTATTCTCTGTGCTGATTATTTGACCATAATCCATCATTGTAGTCATTTTTATGAAGATATTGGAGGTTAAATAATCGAAACAGAGCTTTGAAAATTGCCTCTTCTAGGCTGCCTCCAACATGTATGTTTAAAATTTGACCCGTTATGCTGCAGGGTACATATTATGTATATTGTTGCATTCTGATAATTAGCAGATATAATCGAAATGAATATATTCATTTATTTTTCAGGCATACCGGTATCAATTTATCCCATATTCTTTCCGCCTGTAGTTAGTGTGATAGTGACAAAACATTTATGCCTTTCACAATACAGAGTATCGAGGTAATCTGGTTTAAATTTTGTATCATGCTCTAATCTGATTCACGAAATAAACTCTAGGGCTAAACCAAATACCGGTTGCATTATAGTCTCCTGTCCAGCTGTTTCGGGCAAAACCCTCTTCAAGCAATATTTTCGCGAGGATTTTGTTTGCATTTTATTTTCTGTGCTAATTATTTGACCATATTTTCATCATTGTAGTCATTGCTATGAAAATATTGGTGATAAATTAACTTCAATATTAAATATCATAGACCTGGAAATGTTATTGTCACTTTGACATCGATAAAAAAGGGCATCCTTTTTTATCGGATAAAAACTTCTCTTCCTCAATATGTCGATTAGTCTGTCAGATTTTTGAATTTTGAACATATAGTGCTTTCATTTTGAACCGGTGTGGTAGGTAATTATTTAACTTTGTTGATATAAGAACCCAAAAGATGAATGGTTTTGGTGAAGTTGTTCATCCATATATTCTGTCGTTAATTTATCTCGAGCTTTTCTATTATCAGATAAATTTCTCTTCAACTCAAAGTTTTGCCAATCACTAAAGGACCCCGCACATTTACTATGGAAATTGGCTCCCGGTGGATTTGGCTGAAAATTTGATATGATGTTCTACTAATCCTTCTGATCAAATGTCTCCACAGTCACGAAGCTGAAAAATGTATACTTCTGGGAGTTTTTAGCGATTTTTTGTATCCATTAAGTCTTACGTATTCCACATTTACTATGGGAATTGGCTCCCGGTGGATTTGGCTGAAAATTTGATATGATGTTCTACTAATCCTTCTGATCAAATGTCTCAACAGTCACGAAGCTGAAAAATGCATACTTCTAGGAGTTTTTAGCGATTTTTTGTATCCATTATGGTTTACATATTACCGTTCACAGAGAAATGTTTGAAAATATTTCGTGATTTTTGAAAGCAGATTCTGTCAATTCGAAATATTTTCAAACATTTCTGTGTGAACGGTAATAAATAAGTCATAATGGATACAAAAAATCGCTAAAAACTCCTAGAAGTATGCATTTTTCAGCTTCGTGACTGTTGAGACATTTGATCAGAAGGATTAGTAGAACATCATATCAAATTTTCAGCCAAATCCACCGGGAGCCAATTCCCATAGTAAATGTGCGGGGTCCTTTGCTCGAAAAACTGACATCAGATAAAATCGCTCCACCTTCGGTGTCGCGATTTTAACATGTCAGTTTTTCTCGTAAAATTAGTGATAAGCAAAATAGTTTCGTTGCAAAGAGAAATTTATCCGATAATAAAAAAGCTCTTGTGTTTTTATTGTTGATTAAATAATCAATATATTACGTGAGACAGGTTATACAACAGATATTTTAAAATTGCCTCTCCTAGGCTGACTCTAACATCTGTGTTCAAAACTTGACCCATCATATTATGTATATTGTTGTATTCTGCTATTTAGCAGATATAATCGAAATGAATATATCATTGTTCATTAACTCTTTCAGGCATTCCGGTATGAAATTATCCCATATTTTTTCCGTCTGTAGTTGCATAGTAGGATGAAATTTATACCACGCATTGCAAGCATTGACCATAATTCATCATTGTAGTCATTTTTATGAAAATATTGGTGATTAAATAATCAATATATTACGTGACATAGGTTATACAACAGAGATTTGAAAATTGCCTCTCCTGGGCTGACTCAAACATGTGTGTTCAAAATTTGACCCATTATGCTAAAGGATACATATTATGTATATTGTTGTATTCTGCTATTGAGCAGATATAATTCAAATGAATATATCATTATTCCTTTACTCTTTCATGCATTTCGGTATGAAATTATCCCATATTTTTTCCGTCTGTAGTTGCATAGTCGGATGAAATTTAAACCACGCACAATACAGAGTATATCTTTGAGATGTTTTGGTTTAAATCTTGTACCATGCTCTGATTCACGAAATTGACTCTAGGGCTAAACCAAATACCGGTTGCATAAAGTCTTCTGTCCAGCTGTTTCTGCTGAATTCTCTTCGAGCAATATTTTCGGGAGGTACAAGTGAATTTTAACACCTTGTATCTTGCAAAAATGCATTTCCGGACCTTTCCTTTATGGAATGTTTATTTAATAGAATGATCTGAGGAATCATCACCTGAAGTTTGTCGTACGAATTGTGGAACATCCTGTATATGCATGAATTATTATAGTATAATGTCACAGTAAGGAACATGCCAATTTTTAATCCATCCACATTATCATGAGAGTTCTGTTCACGTATAACGGTTAGTCGAGAACACGATATCTTCTGAAATGAAAATTTCAAGGAAGGTTTGAGGTTTGAACCGAAATGATTTCGAAAAAATGTGGGTAGAATTGGCCAATTATATTCTGTGCTTTGTTATTGTAAACAGCTCAAGTGGAACACATTTTAAATTTCGTTCACTTCAGCGTAATCACCGAATTTCCAGTCGATTCATTTATCAGTACTGTAACTTTCCACTTCGTTTTCCAGTTTTTTTACTCTTTAGGACTCTCGGCGTAGTTTTTTATCAGCTGGAACTCGGGAAGTTTCAGTTATATTGAATTTGTTAAAAAAAACTCATGAATTTGCTGAATCGAGGAATAGTGAGGATTTTTCCGAGAGTTCGTTGATACAGATTGAACTTCGCAGGTTCGATTACACTTTTTCAGCGATTACACTTTTTTTAGCTTCTACCTGAACGAGTGCTATATCGTTGTGCCGAAATGTCTGTAATTTTTTAATTTTGAACGGAAAATGTCCTCAAACGATAGGGTTGGACTCCCTGATGACGAATTTTCATAATATAATTCCGATTGTGCGTTTATTTATTTGGTATCAATCTCAAATCCCATATAAAATTTGAGGTAGTAGAATTATTGCTCCACCAATGAACGAACGCTAAATAGCACCTACTCAGGGCTTTTCTTAATTATTTTGTGTACTTCTTTGATTTCATTCTAATCATTTGATTAACTGGGTTCTTACTGAAATTTTTGTAATGAATAATTAATCTTTGAATTTCTATGAAGGAAAGCAACAAACCAATATGGTATGGTGAAAAGTTTTTTCTGTGACAGGAAAAAATTTGACATTTTATATCTTTTGACAGGTCACAAAATATAACTTTTTCTCCAACCATCAAAAAATGTTGACATTTTGGTACTATTTTCAGGTGCAAAAGTAATAAATTCCCTTACCGTACAAAAATCTGCTCGTTGCTTAGCAACACTTTTAATCCTAGGATTAAAAACGCTACTTTTAATTATCCTACCTAATCAAATTTTGACGATTTTTTCATGTATGAGAACGCGTTTCATTTTTTTAACCGGAAACGGTGCCTCGTAAAGCAAAAAGTCAAAACACCGAATTTGCTCAAAATTAAATAAAAATTTGAATAGTTATTTTTATTGTCGGAAAAACCAGTGGCGTATTATTTTTTTATCTGATAATATTCAGTCTCGCTGCAGTACGGACGCCACTGGTAAAATAGAAGAGAAATGATATTATGCGAAAAGTGTTTCTTGACGCTCAAAACCTATTTCTGAAATTTCATAAAAATATTTCAAGCATTCTATAATTCTATAATTTTAACACCCCGTATCTCGAAGAGGAAACATTTCTCGACATATGTTTATATGACAAACTAGGGCTTATTTTTGATGTAGAATACGTGGTTAAAATTTCTTGGTTACGATTTGGACCACCCTGTACTTTGAAAACTGTCAAAGTTGCAAAAAATAATACAGTAGAGACTCGATAATTCGGAGAACGATAATCCGGATATTTACTAGTCCGGATTGCGGTCAAGATCGTATTATGTCCTTATAATCCGGATTGCAAGACTCAATAATCCGAATTTCCGATCGTTGCATACGTGGTTTACGGTTCTAACTTGTCGTAACTCAATTTCTATAACGACGATCGGGCGTTCTTTTGGTATATAATAGTGCACAATGGTATAAGACAAAAAAGTTAGACAAGAATAATTAATTAGTGAAATGGAATGGAATGTTTCTACCTCCAAACCATACAGCTTTGATACAGCATATGGATCATAATGATATTAAATTAACAAAACTGAAATACCGAAAAGGCCTTTTAGGACATATTTGTTCGATCCTCGAAGACGGGGATAATGTTAGCAAATGCATTTATTTTAGAGCATAGATCAATTCGATGCAGTCTGTTTATTCCATAACTCATGGCAATTACTGATATTCAGCTTCTGAAAGATATACAGGAGAAAGCTATTGTTCAGCATTCTTTTTCCCTTACAGTAGAAAACGTAAAATATCTAATTATTCCAAATAATATATTTGTTTTATGGGTTTGATAATAAAGCCTATATTTATTTCAACCGTTTTTTTAAATTGCATCTTTACTAAATTGTAAGACGCGGTATTCCGGATTCCTCATTAATCCGGATCATCCCTTGCATTAATTGATCCGGATTATCGAGTCTCTACTGTATATTCACTGGTTTCTATGGATCATCAATTATTATTCTCGAAGTTAAAATCAAAAATACACAAAATATCGTACCCTACTAAAAATCTTTCGAAATGGCTGAGATGATCCATTGACCAGACTCACTGGGACACCCGGTATACAGATTTCTGTATTGTAGTCGTTATGAAGAAATCTAATCATTTCCGAATTCTTTATCAAATATACAAATGAAATTCGGCTAAACTGACTTGAGTTGAAGAGACTGTTCTGAAAAGTTGAAATGAATAATTCATATGGAATAATTCTTTCAAGTCTTTTGTATTTGCCTGAGGGTGCGGAAATTATATCTCAAAGAAGGTGAAAATGTAAGCAAATACAATTTCCCCTATTTACCATTCCGAATGATTTCGATGGGTCCTTGTCCTGCCTTTGTATTCTTTCCAGGTGTATGATTTTTCTTATTCTTTTGTTGCATTTGGCCTGATTTCAATGTACAGGGTGTTTCACAATGAGATGCCCAAAATTCGAGATCCTCGTCCTTAGATGTTTGTATGACATAAAGCTCCTTTGAACTATGGGTCTCTGAATGAAAATCTGAAAATCAAAAATTGGTTGAAAATAAAAAAATTGGTTTTTCGGATATATTTTCGACACCTTACGAAATTTTTATTTGCCTTTTGGTAGATTTTCAATTTTCTTTAGTGGCGTCAGTACACACTTCAGTCCAAATAAATTTGGTATAAAAAAACATACGCCAATGCTTTTTTTCAAATTTAATACTTTTTTGTACAACTGTCAAAAAAAACTTGACTTTTCTTCATCACTATGGATGCGTAAATGATTATTTTTTTAGCCGCTAAAAAAAGTCTTTTTTTAACCTTAAAAAAGTCTTTTTTTAACCTTAAAAAAAGTCTTTTTCTCCAACCATCAAAAAATGTTGACATTTTTGTACTATTTTCAGGTGCAAAAGTCATAAATCTCCTTACCGAATAAAAATTTGCTCGTTGCTTAGCAACACTTTTAATCCTAGGATTAAAAACGCTACTTTTAATCCTTGGATTAAAAGTAATTACATTTGACGTCTACTTGACAATCAATATTCACCAACAATACCAGATATCCCTGACTACCGACTTGCTATCGCCAAATTTATTTTAATTTTGGCTTGGTTGGAGAAAAAATAGTATATATTAGGTTTGTTCCAACAGCTGACTTTTGTACGGTAATCTGACGGTCACGAAACTGTTAGTAATCGATCTTATGCGCACGTCTAAACTTTGACCGTACAAGAACCGTCCAAACAGTACTTGCTCCAGACCAGGGATCGAAATGACGATCACAAAACCGTTCCACTCACGGTCCCGAAGCAGGATGGAACAAAAACGAAACCGTTCTCAAACGATACATTTTCAGTTGGAACACATTTTTATCTATTGCGCAGAATCCTGACGATCATTGTACGGTCAATTCTTGAGTTGGAACAAACCTATTATACGGACTAAAAGTGCCTATTTTTACTCGCAGTTTTGCTTTCGCTCGGCTCCGCCTCGCAACTGCAAATATTGCTCGTAAAAAAATTATGCACTTTTAATCCTTATAATATAATATACTATTTTTAACGGTGAAAAAAAGTGAAGACTGTTTGCATAGAAATATTACATTTCTATGCAATTGTCTCAATTATTTTATATTTCAGACGATGTAAATTTACATTCACAGTTGTACAAAAAATGTTGTTTGTATTTCGTGCGCATAAAATTCGTGCTTTCATGGCACACTATCATACGCCAAAAAATACACTCATTAAACATTTTTTGTACAACTGTGAATGTAAATTTATATCGTCTGAAACATAATTATTAAAGATAATTCTCCCATTACAATATTTCTATGCATCCAGATCCAGTGATCTTTCTGTGTCGTTACTATAGAAAGTTACTTTTTTTAACCGTGAAAAAAGACTTTTTTCAACGGTGAAAAAAAGTAATCATTTACGCATCCATACTGATGAGGAGAAGTCAAGTTTTTTGGACAGTTGTACAAAAAATTATTGTCTTAATCACTACATAATTCACAGTGAGAACGGTATCTTGAGTTTTTTACCTGCGACGAATTATTGCTGAGATAAAAACAAAATGTTATTTCTTCTAAGAGAATTGCAAAATTTCTTGATTACTTCCGAAATCGTTAAGACCTTAGACAAAGGAAGAGGGAGACGCGGTATGCAATGATAAATACTGAAGCCAACATTCCTACCTTCAGAACTGAACTGGACGACTGTATTACTACGGATTGGTAATTACGCCAAAATATGCACAACGTTGTCAAGTTTCCGAAGATATCAGATTTATTAACATCAAATCGCTTAGAAATACTGAAATAGCAACTTGGAATACCTACAATTATCTAGATTACTGATATATGATATTGATTTTGTAATCGTACGAAACGAGTACTAATAGAATGAAATATTAAGAATTTCAATGAATTCCATAAACAATCACAAACTACATCCACATAATTGATCCTTTCGGTGGAATTTATACCCTCTTAAAACCTTCACTGTCCGGCTCATGCGGATAGTGTCCGGCTCATGCGGATATACCTGGTAACGTCAAGGCAGATGAACTGGCTAGGCGGGGAGCCGGATTAGCATTTGTTGGTCCGGAGCCTTCGCTGCCAATCTGTCGCACATCTGTCAGAAGTTTCTTCAGGAACTGGCTGAACAGGGAATTTTCCTCGGAATGGAGCGCAGGGGTGGGCCTGAGGTGGTCGAGGATTCTCATTGAGAGACCGTCCTCGCGATCTGAGGTCAATAGGCTTCTGCTGCTGGAGAGGAAACAACTCAGTCTGGTGACTGGTGCATTGACTGGTCACCTGTTTAACAAGCATTTGAAGAGAATGGGATTGACGAGCTGCTCCCTATGCCGGTGGTGCAGGAGTACTGATGAAACGGTTGAGCATATTTTGTTCAACTGTGAAAACCTTACTGAGTTAAGGTCAACACACCTAGGAAATCCAACACCTTCTATTCCTATGGTGAGAGGGACCACTCCTGGCAGGCTCGCGACATTTCTGTCTTCGTGTCTGAGGAGCTGAGTCTCTGCAGAATGATGCGGGTGAACAATGGGCCACTAGGCCTCAGTTCGGCCGGTAAGGCACCGCACAGAGAAGAAGAAGAAGAAAACCTTCATCCACAGAAAACTTGGGTAAAATCATATAAAAGCTAATACCCAACACATTCCAAGTCATTTCGACCGAACTTTCAAGGCAGTAAGAACAGAATTCGTAGTTATACAACCAAATTCACGGATTTTTTAACATTCATTTCTCTTAAACGTGACAACACCGGTTTTCTCAGTTTCATTCATAAATTCTTTCTCATCCGATCGATATTTCTCTAGGCCAATCAGGTGAGTTTGCTCCGATTTGACATTTGATGTATGATACACCGTTGCCGAGATGAATTCGTTTAGTTTTCTGGGATTTTGACGATTCTGTCAACTGTCTACTCGAGTTCAAAGTTGAAAAAGTGTTTTTCGGACCTATTTCCATATATTTTGTGCAAAAAATATTAATAAAATGGTTCTTAAGTGTCAAGTATGTGGTAAATTGGACTCCTACAACCCTAATTTGAGTTTTTACAGGTTTGTTCTGTTTTGCAAATCATTGGCGTAGATTGTTCAATTCTCATGAGTTTCTTTCAGACTTATTTGATATTGGGAGAAGGAATATATGGATTTCAATTATGGACTTAGCTGGAGATAGAAACTTGCCACAGAATAGTTCGGAACATTTTGACTAACTAAACTAAATGGTACCAAATTTCTTAATAATCTTCCTTAGTCTAAGGTTAAGACACAGATAATGGCAGCTCAGTCCTTTCATTTTCATTTTTTAGGCAGATAATAATCCACACAATATTAGAGAAACTCATTCCTAGGCCCAATTTGCTGTAAATATATGGATCTTCTTCCTACCCTGAAGATTAAATGGAGAAGCATATCGCCGCTTTTCGGATGGAAGTTCACCAATTTTCTTGGAAGATGACCCCATTATGAAAAGAAACCCGATGTGGTTTATGCACTCCTCCTTTTTTTTCGAAAATGAGAGCAGCCTTAATCTTAACTAGACGATTTCGAAAGTTATCAAAGAGTTTCGTAATTCTATCAGTTGAAATAGTATTTCATTTTTTATCCCAGAGAGTATTCATCACAGGTAAAAAACTCACTGTAAAACTGTTTTTTTCCAATCGATTGCTCGTCAAAAACCAGTTATGGTGTCCCGAACATTTCATGCCTCTAAAATCAGTATTTTTGCCGTTATTCAATAAAATTCGAATTTCACGATTAAAGAGAGGTTTGGCACAGTTTGTAAGCTTGCATTTTTGAAGTAGGCTATGTTAGAAACTGTCATTCTTACTTTTTCTTACAGATCAAGCACTAAGCAAAACATGCAATTATAATAATTTCACTAGAATGATATATCAAGGGTTCTTTATTTGCGGCGAATGTAACTAATTCCTAAAAAAGGTAATTAGAAATTCAACGAACGAAATTCACATTTACTGACTGAGTTCGTAGAAGAATTGATGAATGTATAGCGGTAGGCGGTCAACATTTTGAAAATTTATTATAGTATTAGTTTCCTGTTGTGAATAAAATTTTTATGATAGTTTTAAACTAAGAGATCATTCATTATCTATTACTGTATTCACACGATTCCGTTTTGGGTTAATGCTTCCACTACGGAGAAAATTGTTTTGATACTTCCTGAACTTCGATTTTGTTAAAGGTGGTAAATGTGGATTTCTTTCGTTAAAAGTTCTGACTGCCCTTTCTAATATTTTGTTACATTCACCATAAATGAAGAACATATTCAATACATCACTGTTACTGTAATTCATATTTTGCAGAGTGCCCGATTAATAAAAAAAGTAAAAATGACAGTTCTCTAAAATGCACTATAAATCAACAGACATAGCCTTCTTGAAAACTTCTATCCTAATAAATCTATGATTAGACTAAGAAACCTTGATTCAATAATGAAAATCGAATTTTATTCAATAACGGCAAAACTACTGACTTTAAAGGCATGAAATGTTCGGGACACCCTAACTGGTTTTTGACGAGCCATCGATTGGAATTACAAAATTATAGGGTTGCCATTTTAAAAAAGGGAGATTTTATAGTTTTATTGAGGCTCACTTTGGGGCCCTTTTTCAGACATCCTGTATAATATTTCCTCATAAGTTATACAAGAAACAGTATCAGCCTACTTTCTTTTGTTCCACTTTCGCAAAAAGAAATTCTTCTAATGAGGGATTTTGAAGATATGGACACTAATTTGTGACAACCTTTTTTTCAAAAATTTGATAATCAGGCTATAATTCAAGAACCGCTTGAGTGGTTGCACATATCATACATCAAATCAGTGTAGAATTGAACGAAGAATTCGAATATGTATAAATATACAGGGTGTTACATTTGAAATAACGAAGGTACATTCGTTTCCGGTAAAACCGGAAGTAGATTCCTCTTGAAAATATTTTACAATAAAAGTTCATGTACTCTTAAACGAAAATCCGAAATCTTGAATCTGTGTTACAATTCCTTCCTCGAAAACGTCTAATGAAACACTTAAAAAAAATCACCCTGTATATTATTAAGTTGTAATATATCACACTTAAATGTTGACTGTCTTCTCTGAAATTCACAGTATTATTACTTCGAAAATCGAAAATGCCGCCGGCCGTGCAATTATATTCTTAGTATATTCTCTTGAGTTTCTGTGATAGTGACGGTTAAAAACATTGAAGAAAGACTAATAGCGTCCGAAACGTTGGCAAAGTTAAAAATGGTTTAAACATCAATACACAGATTATTTGAAGAATATTTTATAGGGATGCAATTACTCGATAGATTGTTCAAAATTGCGTACTGAATATTTTCGCTCCAAAAAAACTTTTTGGGTTTTCACATAGTCTCTAAAACAGAAATAATTGATAACTTTTAATTAAGATGGAATGCTCCTGCAAAAATCGTCGCACTAATTTGTCAGGGGCAAATTTAGTAAAACTGAAAAAGGAAATAAATGAAAAGGATAATGTAACATTTGGGTGTCTATATCAGACACATTCTTCAGACAAACTTGTAAAAATATCTTCTGAATTGTGTGTTTTTTCGTTTGCTCCATTTGTTCAAAACCATTTTGCTCCTAACAAATTAGTGCAAAGATTTTCGCAGGAGCATTTCATCTTAATTACAAATTTTTAATTATTTCTGTTTCAGAGACTAGGGGTGAAATCCTAAAAAGTTTTGTAGAAATGCAGAATCATCCCAGATTTAATTTCAATCAATATCTGAATATTTTCGATACGGATGTTCACACAAAGGCCAGTAAATTTCGGAATGTGACGGAAAACATCAAATCAAGATTTATTAACATTTTTCCAAATTGCTCTAGAAATGCTTATCAATCATCACACGGAAGTTTACTGTAGTAATAGATTACGTACATTCAGGCTTGCCAATAATCACACGTTAACCCGAAACTTAATAATGATTATCACCAAATATCAACTGCTGATGGGTAACGTAACTAGACCCTGTGTGTATGAACCTGTAATAAATGTCTGAAAAGAAGGCAAATTACATCAAATGATTTATTACTCTGGCCTCGAGCGCCCCCTTCCAATCAATTCTGATGAAGAACTAACCAATAAACGAATTCCTGAAAAACAACTGAGGAAATTTGAGGTATTGTCACCCGCATATTTTAGCACGTAGTTCTTTTATTGCCAAAAATATCAGTAGATATGTTACGGACAATATAATTATTTAGGTCAGTATTCATAATGCTTTGTTATTATGAATAATTACCATTAAATTTGGACAATTTGATAAATTTGGAGTTCTTTACGATTATTTCTCACACTGCCCGGTCATTATAAATACCGCTATTATTTCTTTGGACACTTGATTAATTGACAGCAATGGTACAACCATTTATATGTTCTACGTGTTGAAAAAATTATGGGTCATTTGAACCATCAGGTGACCTATCAAGAACGATATAAGAGCATAAAATAATAAGATTCAGCACTATGCCGTCACTTGTAAGCTGTCCAACTAAGTGCAGGTGAGAATTCGAAAATACAGGTAGAGTGGGTACATTTTGGTCACATATTTTTGTACGGCATTCTTACCATCGATAGATCCGTGAAAATAATAAGAAAACGCGTAGCGCCGTAAAAAAATAGGGAGCCACAAAGTTAATTTTTTTTTTAATTTTCCGATAATTACCAGGGTTAATTTGGTCATTTGATTTTGTACGGGATCTGTGTCATACTATTTCAATACTGCTTCTAGTCCATTATTCCGCAACGCCGTACAAAAATCATGCGACAAGGGGAAAAAATCTAGGGTTGCAGGGGTGATTTGACACAACATGAAATAAATTTATTTTGAAAGTATTTTATGCAAAGATATTTTTTCATGTGCCGTACATTTTCGTTGGTCCAATGGGAAAAAAGAAAAAATCCATTTATTTGTACTAATTTTCATAGTCTTTTCGTGATTGTAGGTTCTTAGTTAAAAACTATGTTGAATATGGGTTTGTATACTATCCATTTATACCAAAATATAGACATGTTGTCACTGATAATTCCAAAATACAATATATTTGTGAGAAGTACTCATGACACTGAAGTTTGCATTAAAAAATCTTGTGACAAGGGGGTCTGCCAACTTCAGTGTCATGAGTACTTCTCAAAAATATGTTGTATTTTGGAATTATCAGTGATAACATGTCTATATTTTGTTATAAATGGATAGTATACAAACCCATATTCAACATAGTTTCTAACTAGGAACCTAGAATCACGAAAAGACTATGAAAATTAGTACAAATAAATGGATTTTTTCTTTTTTCCCATTTGGACCCACGAAAATGTACGGCACATGAAAAAATATCATCTTTCCATAAAATACTTTCAAAATAAATTTATTTCATGTTGTGTCAAATCACCCCCTGGACTAGTTTTTTTCCCCTTGTCGCATGATTTTTGTACGGCGTTGCAGAATAATGAATAACAAGTAGTATTGAAATAGTATGACATAGATCCCGTACAAAATCAAATAACCAAATTTACCCTGGTAATTGTCTGAAAATAAAAAAAAATTTCGACTTTATGGCTTCCCATTTTTTACGGCGCTACGTGTTTTCTTATTATTTTTCACGGATCTATCGATGGTAAGAATGCCGTACCAAAATATGTGTCCAAAATGTACCCACTCTACCTGTACTTTCGAATTCTCACCTGCACTCAGTTGGACAGCTTACAAGTGACGGCATAGTGCTGAATCTTATTATTTTATGCTCTTATATCGTTCTAGATAGGTCACCTGGTGGTTCAAATGACCCATAATTTTTTCAACACGGGCCTGTAGTATATCTAGGATAGAGAAACGATTTTTGAAAAATCAAACTGGAAAGATGAAAGGACACATCATAAATTTATATGGTAAGGAAATCCAACTACCCATCCGTTCGTATAAATTTCCTTCATCCGCATTTCAGTCAAGTAAATCACATTTATTCGCCACACTCTATATGAAAAACTTGTGTGGTAATCTGCGCTGAAAGTTTTTCCTCGTATCGTAAATTCACAGAGGGTAATATACCAGAAGATATAAATAACCTAAAACATCTCGCTGAGTTTTTAGCATGATTCGACTAGAAAAATGAAAAATAAGTTCCGAAAGGCAGCCTTTCGGAAGCCCAGAAATTTTCACACCACCTATGCTACTCTTCGGTGGATAAAATGATATATGGTATAAAGCGAGATTCCACCCAGTAACTGTACTTTGAATATCTAACAAACGATGCCTTGCGCCAACGTTGCTCTGAGTTATTGGGTCTTTTATTATTACATACAGGACGTGCTGTACAATAATTTAATCGAAAGATTTATGCCACATTTAGCAGATATTTCAAGATTGTATTCGTTTTTTTCCGAGAGCTGTGCATGTGAAAGGTTACAAAAACTCTGTGGGTGGGAAACATAAACAGCTGATCATATAGTATGCAAGTAAGTGTACAGAGCTGATTGACCTAAGAAAAATTCATATGGGTAAAACGGTCCTGTACTCCCACGAGGTAACGACCAAGGCTCCTAACCTAAGGAGGTTATCGGTTTTATCAAGGTCATTGATAATTTTTTTGGGTTTCCATGAATGAGGTAAGTTCTAGAGTACGGGCCTAGCAAACCCGAGATACGTGAGCTTAACCTGGCAGTAGGTATAAAATCCAACCCACAATGATAGTGCAATTAAGGAGAAGAAATATTGAGTCGCTGCCTGAGTATGATCAGGGCATGTCTGGATGCTGGAAATTTTGTAGGACTTGGGTGCTAATTATATGAATGCAAAATCTCAGCACGATCGGAATTATATTCAGAAAATCATTCAAAAAATAAATATGTATATAATATATGTAAATAGCAGTTTGACTTTCTGAGTCCATGGCAATATCGCACTTCTAATAGTTTCTTTCTAGATTTATATCTAGACATCTTTCAATAAAGTGAAAGTTTATTTGGATTTTTCGGTCGAAGGATTAATGATGCTCTGATTGATACCACTTCCTTGCATTTTGTCTCGAATAAGGACGAAGTTAGCTCCGAAGTATGAGTTTAATATTGGTTGATTTATATCGACTAATATTATTCTCTGCTTTCACTTTATTTATTGTTTTTCAATATTCATGGCGATGAACGCGTTAAACCTCTGTTCTATTAATGATACACTTATATATTATCAAAGCTTTCGGTACTGTTTATAACCGTTCTCGAAGATCTACAAATAAATATACCTACTGTTATAAAGGGCTAAAGAGACAAAACTTTTATACATACATAATAAACTTTCACTTTACTAAGAATTACGGTCGATAACTAATTTTCACATCTTTCAATAGCTAAGATTTCCGCTTGACGCTCATACAGGGGCCTAGCGACAGTGCACACTTACACTTTGTACTTGGCCCGTTTATCCCAGCGCCAGGTCCTGTAGAATTTTTGGAACCATCTATGTATCATTTTAAAGTATTTTCTCTGACGCTGTAGTCGGTGTATTCTCGTTCCCATTCCTCTCTTTTACTCAGCTATGACCTGAAGTTTTTTTCTTACTTTCTTGATCATTACATCACTAGGGAGGTTCGCAGATGAGATGTAGTTGTTCAGAGAGGATCAGACTCTCTGATTTTTTATTCTTCTCCGAGTGAAAGGAACTACTACAGTCCTTTTTGGGTTTGATATTCAGCCCCATAGATAAGCACCACTGTTCAATAAGGCCCTTCTGCAGTGCCTTCGAAATTGCGAATATCCTGTGCTGATGAGTCCTTATAAGGACAAAATGGCCATCCATAGGTGCTCTGATTGATACCACTTCCTTGCTTTTTGCCTTGAACGATTACAAGATTAGCTCCAAAGTATGAGTTTAATATTTCAATCGATTAATATTATTCCCTGCTTTCATCATTTTTGTATTCATGGCAATGTTACTGCTTATTACTAATTGAAAATATTTTGATAGCTTTCGAGGATCTTCTCTGTTGGGTTTCTTGTGAGAAAAATTGTCATTCGGTTTTCACTTATAATATTCATGCCTTCTAATTCTGATCTTCAACATCAATTAATTCAACTTTCACTGAACAAAGTTACAATGTTTCAATTCAATTCCCAAAATTTTGCATAAGATTAATTGAACTTTGGGAAGTTTAATTTGTGTGTGAAATTCGAGCGAAATAGAAATAAATAAATTTCCCTTCATCAATTTTAATGACGATCCCACAAGTGAAGATTCCGAAGTTGCAAATTAGGTTAAAATTGAGAGACTTCCCCACAGCCAACTTGTACCTGAAGCGAAAATGAAGACGATAAATTCAGATTCAGATGATCAGGACATTTCACTTGATCTACTGAGTCTTCGATCGACCATGAACATGATGACTTTCGAGAGGAACCACAAAATTCTAAATTTTCCAGATTTGTTTTGTGATTTGTGCAGAAAATTTTATTCATAAAAAATACGAAAGCAACAAATAACTCACGTCTTTGGAACACTCTTCCATAAGTCGTAGCAGGCACTTTAGTTGGTCTGTGTTTGCTGCAATCAGTTTCAAGTCATGGACGTATGTAAGATGGTTTATCAACATGTTGCGTGTGCCGCCTTTCACGTTAAACCCCTTTCTGGATGATTTTAAAATACTTGATAACGGGTTCATTGCCATGCAGATTGCAGAACCACAATGAACTCAAAGAGAGTGGATTTTTTTGGCTATTTTTCGCTTCTCAAAAAAAACCTAAGACGATTCAGGAGAGGAATTTATCATGAAAAACATGTAGAAACTACCTATTGCATGATTACACAGTCACATTTCAGGTAGTATTTTTGTCACGAAATCGACCTGTCGATAGCTCTATTGCTTGGTCTACAAGTGAAATGTCCTGATCATCTGAATCTGAATGTATCGTCTTCATTTTAGTTTCAGGTACAAGTTGGCTGTGGGGAAGTCTCTCAATTTTAACCTAATTTGCAACTTCGGAATCTTCATTTGTGGGATCGTCATTAAAATTGATGAAGGGAAATTTATTTATTTCTATTTCGCTCGAATTTCTCACACAAATTAAACTTCCAAAGTGCAATTAATATTATGCAAAATTTTGGGAATTGAATTGAAACATTGTAACTCTGTTTAGTGAAAGTTGAATTAATTGATGTTGAAGATCAGAATTAGAAGGCATGAATATTATAAGTGAAATCCGAATGACAATTTTTTCTCACAAGAAACCCAACAGAGAATATCCTCGAAAGCTATCAAAATATTTTCAATTAGTAATAAGCAGTAACATTGCCATGAATACAAAATTGATGAAAGCAGGGAATAATATCAATCGATTGAAATATTAAACTCATACTTTGGAGCATAGACAAACTAAAAAATTAGCTGAGCCACTCGTATATTCCGCGCCATCTGTTGGAGTATGAGACTAATACACGAAAAAATTATTTTCAATTTGATAGTTAGATGTCGTTGCATTCATGGAAATCCTATCGAGAAAATAGTAAGTATGTAAAATCATCAATCAAAAAACCTTTGAATTGTCCACTGACACAAGGAGTGGTTTGACACGTTTTTTTTGAAATATAATAAATTTCGATATGCCTGCAAGAGTGAAGACGTGCTGTGTTATTGGATGTGAAAATCGAGATGTAAGAAGTTAATTATAAAATTTATATGTATATTCTGTTACCTAAAGAATTAAGATACTTGTAGTTTTCAAAAAAGTTTTTCATGTATTGAATAAGTTTAGTGGGTAAATACTCATATTTTGTATTATTGAATTCATTATTGTTAGTTTTTGAAAATGTTTTCAATGCAATTATTAGTTTATTGATTAGATATTTATGAAATAAATCTGTTTTTTCAATTGGTGATACCTATTTCAGTTAATAAATTTTTATTCTATCCAGAATTTGATATTGATCCTCATTTCTCGATTCCAAAAGAAAATCAGATGAAAGTTCGTTGCAGGTATTATTTTCATGAGAATAAATTTCCTCACTCATCGATAACTTGCACGAATCCATTTCTGATATCCTTTTGGAAATTGAATTTCAAAAAACTTTTTGCCTATATGGGAGTACCTACCTATTCAAAATGTGCACTACAGAATTCTTTTTGCGGCAGCTTTACGATACAGATTCCTTTTTCAATTGAGGTTTTTTCACGAATTAGTAATGTTGTACAAAAACAGATGGCGTTGAAGCTTGTTCTACTAGTGTCTCATCTATTCTCCGTTTAGTTAGTTAGTCTATGATTTCAATAATCAAGCTGATTGGAGTTTTGTGAAACCCGGCTAAAGACTCATCCTGTATTACTATTGTGAACGATCATAGAACAGTCTGAGAAACGAGACATTAAAGTTAAACAGCGTTCCGCTTTGCCTTTGACGAAGCCTTATCAATAATTAAGTATTCGATTCTAAACGTGACCTGGTAAGGAGTTGCAGTTTTAGACGCTAATTGTCGGAGTTCAGCTGTGATTATCGGGGTTGAACGAATACGCAAATTATTTCATTGTGGTACGGTTTTCCTGGAAGTTTCATTGTACTCGGTGCCAGTATAGTTAGTTGATCGATTCATGTAATTAATATTACTCGAAGCCGTCATAATCAGCTACCAGGTTCATATAATTGAAAATCATTGTTGAAGTTGCTGGTGCACGTTATTATTACATACATTCGGTATGTTGACCGGTTGGTTATTGTCAATAGAAATGATCCTCTACATCAAGGAAGCAGATCGTGAAATGCAGCATTTGGCCAAGTCTGTATCGTTGTCCTATGAATTAATTGAACTGGTGTAGTGTTGAATTACTAAATAGCAATAATAATATAGGCCAAGCAATGGAGGTTTTTTACGTGACAAAAATACTACCTGAAATCTGACTGTGCAGTCATGCAATAAGTAGTTTCTACATGTTTTTCATGATAAATTCCACTCCTGAATCGTCTTAGGTTTTTTTTTTAGAAGCGAAAAATAGCCAAAAAAATACAAAATTTTGCTTTTTCGCTTATAAAACGTGAAGTATTGATCTGATCGAAAAGCTGATAAGGCACTTTTTGTAGAGAATTCAAAAACAAAAAAAATTAGATGTGACACGTCTCAAGCGGATAATTAGTTTCCGAGAAAAGTCCAAAAAACTGGAAAAAACATCAATTTCTCGAAAATTCATAACTGGGTCAATTTCTGAGATGAAGCGTAGTTGCTCTGAATTTAAGTAGTTATTAACATATACTTGATTGGTGCACAATTACAAAGCTGTCGGATAAATAGTTTTTGCACAATCGCAGTTTTCCGAATTCGACGTACTTTTTTCAAGAAGGTCGTGATACTCGGCTACTTGTCGGATTTGAATTTTACAACAAGCATTTTAAAGAAGAAATAAAATTCTTCAAATCGTTTATTCTCTCGATACTGACCGATAATGTTTAGTGGGTGAAAAAGGGCGTCAAACAGGAGCAAAAAGGCTCGAATGCATCAAACTAGTCGCGGAGTGGGAGTCGCCCGCTACGCGAGGGGAAAACTGTATACCTTGTATCTTTCGCGCGTCGCGTAGCGGGCGACTCCCACTCCGCGACAAAAAGCGATTGAAAAAATTAAATCATAGGAATATTTTCATTAGAGTAAAAATGATTCAAAAATATTTATTCTTTGGCTGAAGGACCTAGGACCTTTTTGACCTCTCGTTCTTCTTAAACGAGTGCTATATCGTTTTGCGCAAATTTCTGTAGCTTTCGAATTTTAACCTTTATATCTCAGACAAAACGGAATGCATCAGAATGAAATTTGGCGGCCATATGCAAAATACTCATAATAAGCCTTATGCAAAATTTTGTGACGATAGTGTAAAGAGATCCAAAAAATTCAATTGGAATATTGAAAAGTAGAAACTTCATATTCTCTTAGAGAATATCCGATTCGAATAAAATTTATTTTATATATGAAGATTGATACACAAAGTACAATTTTGTGGCCATAGTATTAAAAGAACCGTAGAAAATTCAAGTGGAATATTGAAAAGGAGAATCTTCAATATATCCATATCAGGATATTCGATTCGAATAAAATTGTTTTGTAAATGAAGACTGTAATACTAAATTCTGATGCAAAATTTTGTAGCCATAGTGTCAACAGAACTATAGAAAATCCAATTGGAATAAGTATTGAAAAGAAAAATCTCTATATTTCCATAACATTCAAGTGAAATTTAGTTCGTGAATCAAGACTGATATACTGAATGTTCGTGCAAAATTTCAAGAGGATCGCATCATCAGAACCTTATAATTTAATTTTTCAATTATTCATTTTTTACATATTTCATTCAACTTCCAGACGATAGTTCCGATTGTGCATTTATATATTTGGTATCAATCTCAAATCCTATATAAAATTTTGAGGTAATAGTCTTATTGATCCACCAAGGAACGAGAGCTCAAAAGCTTCTGCTCAGGGCTTTTCTCAATTTTTTCATTATTATTATTAGAGATTCCTGGACCTTTTATTGAGTGTTTCCATTGGATTCCTGAACAAGTTTCTGATTTATTTCACAAAATGTAATGCACAAATTGCTAGTCAGACTTTAAGTTGCATATTAACAGAAAATAATGAATAATATTGAACAATAATAATATTTTCGTGAAAGTTCCATTTTAGTCGGTGCCAGTAGTTAGTTGATCGATTCATGTAGGTAATTAGGTAATATTACTCGAAGCCGTCATAATCAGCTACCAGGTTCATATAATCGAAAATCATTGTTGAAGTTGCTGGTGCACGTTATTATTACATAAATTCGGTATGTTGACCGGTTGGTTATTGTCAATAGAAATGATTCTCTACATAGTCTACATCAAGGAAGCAGATCGTGAAATGCAGCATTTGGCCTAGTCTAGATCGTTTTGAATATTATGTGGATGTCCTATGAATTAATTGAACTGGTGTAGTGTTGAATATATCAGATATGCTTTCCAACGTTTCAACGTTTATGTGAATTGTGCCGTCAAATACGAATATTCTGATAAGAGTTATCCTCACAGAATACAAATATTCTTGATTGAATCTTCCTTGAACAACCTACCTTGACGACATCAGGAAAAGTTTCAGGATTGACCTAAAAAGCCCATCAGTGAATGTGACAAGAGTTTTCAGGATTTTCAAAGTTATTGCAGAATTATTCGAGGTATTATTTTTTGATTTCTATATCCTGAGTTAAAAAAATTCTCTTATCTCAAAAACACTCAAAAGAAATAATTCTGAAACTTTAGCCTCAGGCAGGTTCAGAAAATAGCGATCGAATAAATTGAAACATTGGAATAGGAATAATGCCAAAATATACAGGGTGTCCCAAAAATACCACGCGAAAGTGACACTGGAGATAGATTGGCATTAGGTCTATCAGTTAGCATCAACTTGACCTCAGTAAAAGTCCGCTGGTTTTCGAGATATCACCACTTTTGTGTATTTTTTAAAAATCTCCAGTTTTCGGTCTTTTATCGCCTAGCATTGCTAAAAATTACCTCAAACTCATGTTTTTTTTACCTAGGCTATCCTGAATAGTTGCTTTAAACAATGAAGTAATAACTTCACCGAGATCTAGAACAAAATCCTTCAAAAAATGTCTAACTTGTTGTATTTTATGCCGAAGGTAGAACGTTAACTTAAGTTTCACTGACTACTGTGAAAAAAGATTATATCAGACTGAATTGACAAATAATCGTGAAAACTGGTCCATTTCATGCCCACTTCAAAATTATTCAACACTACCAATTTTTTTAAGTCAAAACCTTTAACACATCTCTCGTGACAAAATAGAATTTCTATAAGGTTCTGATTAAAAAAAATGGTAATGTTTTATCATTTTAAAAAAGGCATGAAATGGACAAGTTTTTAAGATTATTTGTCAATTCAGTCTGATATAATTTTTTTTCACAGGAGTCAGTCAAACTTAAGTTAACGTTTTAACTTCGGCATAAAATACAACAAATTAGACATTTTTTGAAGGATTTTGTTCTACACTACTGGAAAAAATTAAAGGATCAAAAAAAAATTCCAAATTTTTCGGCAATTTTCGAGATGCCGTAACTTTGAGAGGAATATTCGTAGAAGGAATTTAAAAAAAGGAAATTGTAGCTCCAAGTGTCTAGTTTTTGGATTAGAACTTCAAAAATTTTAAGTTTCAGTGGTTTTCGAGTAATGATAGAAAAATCAGCAACAGAAAAATTCTCAAAATTTTACCACTTTTTTTTTTCTTGTCTACGAGCGTGGAAATTTTATTTTTGCATAATCGTTATAATGATAGGATACTCTGTTAATTCAACTTTAATTTATTTTTTATTGATCTCAATACGTCCACTTCTCGCCGAGATATCGGTCTTCAAATGGAAAAGGATCCATGTTTTATGCGTTATTGAATTGATAAAAATTTTATTTGTTAGTTTATTTTATTTTTCTTTTTTTGAAATTTATGTACTATCTGCGATTAAAATGTGAAAAAAAGCTCGAGAAAATTCTTTTTTGCCTTTTTTGAAGATTATGAGCTTCTCAGAGCAAAAAACGTGATCCTTATTTTTTTCAAAAATTCAATCGAGTCAAACAAAAAACCGCTCGCTGGATTGAGGTGACTCTTCGTAAGGATTTCATCAACATATTGAACTGTGAAAGTCACACTTCACATTATGTATTGGTTTCCTCAACATTTTCGATCCAGCGGTAGATTTTCCAAGAAACCACCAAAACCCTTTTTTTTTGTTAAATTTTTATATTGATGGGACATGAAGAAAAAAATATTTCTATGAATAAGCAATGGTTGTTCATTAATCGGAGTTCATTTAAGGTCTTGAAACCCACCTTCAATTTTCTGTGCCATCATTGTTAGCTGAGAAATCGATAATCAAAGACAAATGGATTCTTTTTCATTTGAAGACCGATATCTCGGCGAGAAGTGGACGTATTGAGGTCAATGAAAAAATAAATTGAAGCTGAATTAACAAAGTATCCCATCATTATGACGATTATGCAAAAATAAAATTTCCACGCTCGAAGACAAGAAAAAAAAAAGTGGTAAAATTTCGAGAATTTTTTGTTGCTGATTTTTCTATCATTACTCGAAAATCACTGAAACTTAAAATTTTTGAAGTTCTAATTCAAAAACTAGACACATGGAGCTACAATTTCCTTTTTTTAAATTCCTTGTACGACCATTCCTCTCAAAGTTACGGCATGTTGAAAATGACCGAAAAAATTGGAATTTTTTTTGATCCTTTAATTTTTTCCATTATTGTAGTTCTCGGTGAAGTTATTACTTCATTATTTAAAGCAAATGTTCAGGATAGCCCGGGTAAAAAAAACACCTAGTCGTTTGAAACCACTTCAATTCGAAAAATATAGACATTTGGGCGAAATGAACGAACAATTTCCTGATTCATCAAGGTATAAAGAATAAGGATCAGAAATTTATTTTGAAAATACGGCGAAGCAAAGTTAACTCGCATCAAGAAGCCACTCAATTGAAATAAAACATATTGTCCAATAATTCAGGTAGAACGAAGAAATCGGTCGGATCGATTTATTAGAATTGAATTTCTTTCAGAAAAACCAATAAGTACCGATGTGACCATGCGATTCAGTCCATCTGAAGTATAAACTTTCATCTTGTTGCTGCGGTCAGAACAGTCCATTTCGCCGAAGTTCGTTTAAAATGGCTCTTATTTTTGTGTGACGTGGACGACAAAGCCACTGAATTACGGCTGAGTTTTCTTTTTCTTCCGTCCGATTCGACTAGCAGGTAGATGGAATTAAATGCCCTGATATAAGGGATACGACGTACTGGGTCCCTGAGGAAAGAATTTTTCATTCAATTACGAACGGAAAACTCGTTAAGGATTCTGTTACAACAGACCGATTCTTGTGATTCTTAATATAATTGCGATCATCCTCCTCAAATTATAAATAGAATAAAATAAAACGACCAATTGCCTACCACTTGTTCAATATTACACTGCTTTATTGAAAAATATTAAGATAATTTGCATTATTCAGAAGCAATAGTAGTATAAATGCTACAACACTACTGAAACAAGGAAATTATACAGGGCGAATCCTGTTGAACTGTACATACTTCACACAGAGATAGAGGACACTTTGCTGGTTTCAAAAACACCCCACAAGAAAGGTCTCAAACGATTCGTTTGAATTATACAGGGTGATTTCCAGTTTTGGGTCATATTTTCAAAATGCTCTATTGGACGAACGAATAATCACAAATTCATCAAATTTGGTACGTAGGAGGACTGTATCAATCTCCATACAGCTGAGTTAACAGATTATCAGTTTCCAGGACCGGACTCTATTTTTCTGATATTATCGGAATTATGAAAAAAAACACCCTGTAGATGAAAAAGTCAATAAACCTGTCATGACAGTTCAAACTGCACTGAAAACTCTCCAATGAAGAGTAATGAAATCATGTGGCACACCTACAAATTAGAGAAAAAAAAAATTGAATATGGGTACTCGGAGATAATATTTTCTGTACGGCCTAATTCACAAAAAAAACATACCCAAATGTGTCAAAAGTTGAATATTAATGGTTAAGATCTTCTACGCATTCAATTATTCCAATATTCAGGGACGGACTCCCATTGCAGATTGGGTTTTCAATAGATGATAGGTCGAAAGAATCGCCTTGAATATGGAACACCCCAAAAAACTGTTACAGGAGACCGAACAACATTAAATAACCTACAAGAAATTTTCATGAAATCGCGTGACACACAAATAGATTTAAAAAAAAATTGAATATCGTACTCAGAGATAATTTTTTTGGGCGGCTGAAGTTTAGTAGAAGAACTATACCGAAATGCATGAGAAGTCGAATATTAACCTGATAATATGCGCGAATTCATGAAAATTTCTTGTAGGTCAGGGCCAATCTTTCGACCTATCATCTATTGAAAAACCCAATCTGCAATGGGAGTCCGTCCCTGAATATTGGAATAATTGAATGCGTAGAAGATCTCAACCATTAATATTCAACTTTTGATACATTTGGGTATGTTTTTTTGTGAATTAGGCCGTACAAAAAATATTATCTCCGAGTACCCATATTCAATTTTTTTTTCTCTGAATCTGTAGGTGTGCCACGTGATTTTATTACTCTTATTAGAGAGTATTTAGTGTAGTTTGAACTGCCATGACAGGTTTATTGATTTTTTCATCTACAGGGTGATTTTCTTTATAAGTTCCGATAACATCAGAAAAATAGAGTCCGGTCCTGGAAACTGATAATCTGTTAACTCAGCTGTATGGAGATTGATACAGTCCTCCTACGTACCAAATTTGATGAATTTGTGATTATTCGTTCGTCCATTAGAGCATTTTGAAAATATGACCCAAAACTGGAAATCACCCTGTATAATTCAAACGAATCATTGGAGACCTTTCATGTGGGGTGTTTTTGAAACCAGCAAAGTGTCCTCTATCTCTGTGTGAAGTATGTATAGTTCAACAGGATTAACCCTGTATAACTATGTCAAATGCATATCTTATGTTAATCAAGAATTTAAACTCTACACTTGTAGTAATACCCACAAATTTTCGCTTACTGCTTCTGAATTGGTATTCAATATTTTACTGCAATATTGAGCTTGATCGAATTGACGAATTCTTTATTAATTCTGTCAAAACCAATTTGAGCATAGACAATATCTTAGAATATTCATTCCATGGAACATACGATCAAATGGAATGAACAGTGATCATAACTGCTCGTTAGTTTTTATTTTTTCTGAGAAAAGTATCCACTGTATCGAAATTTTGCAAGAGACTCTTTTTCTTCAGAATTGAATGGAAAACTATAAGAGAACAATTTTTGAAGGAAAATCATAAGGGGTTAATATTTTCAACCCCAAATAATAAAGTTATGGGATCAAAAACATTGTGTAAGTACCATTTACTTAATGAATCATATTATGTATAATTTTATGACTCCGTGTTTTTTAGGACTATTAAAAAAAATTTAAACCTGGCAACTCGTCATCGCGTTCCAAAGGCTGTATCTTGGAAGGCAGGTCGAATTCGAAATTAATTTATATGAACCAATCCTGCTTATTTTCGTCAAGGAATCATCTCCCTAAGACCCCTGCATTTGTTTACAGACACCCTGTATGAAAAACCCTCTGCTATGACCCTTGTGGCTATCCAGGTTGTGAAAAAAGTATATTTTCATGATGCATTTCGTTTTCAATCGAAAACATATTTTGTTCATTCCGTAAACACCCTCCAGTGAAAAAATATCATCATTGAAATAAACTCTATCCATCGCTTTTCCAGCCAAGTATATATGATGTAAATTCAATTCCTATATATTTCTTTCACAAATACATGAATGTTATCTAACTCGATATGATACGTGGCCCGGACATCTTTCGAATATGTTATGTTACTTCTCTGAAATACTGCAACTCGTAAAAACTATGTCAACAGGGATGTCTTGGGTAACGAAAAAACAACCTAGGTGAATATCATCCTAGAAGGAAAATTATGTACAGCCATAAAGTGTTTTACTTCTGGAGAAAATATTTCGTTTCTGGTTGATGCTGTAAACATAGTGAGATGTTGAGGTCAAACGAATTTCTAGATTGAAGAGTATCTTTCAAATTATATCCCAGAATCCAGATGTACTATAATAAATAGGGCTTTTGCAAAACTAAATGATTATGGATAGACTTCAGAAAAAGTTTTTCTCTCTTTCATCTAGCAGGAATGTATAGCAATGAGACTATTAATTTCCCAACAAATAGCCCTGGAAAAGGGATCGAATAAAGACATGAAAAAAGGCATGGTGTAATAAGGGGAGAAAAAAAGTTTACATAAAGAAAACCTTCACGATTTCCTTCTCCAAATTTTAATCATTTATTCCTTGCTATACTTTTTTCATCTTTCACAAGAAAAAATTTAATTTAAATTGGGGCGTAGTAGTTTATTTTTCAGTTAGTATAAAACAATGAAACATTATTAATTCTGAAAAATACACTGATCAACAATTGCTAGGGATCACTTATGAACTTCTCTTCATTTGTATTTTTTTTCAAGTTATCTCGTGAATATCTGTACAATATATGTTCTCTAAGGAAAAAGTAAGATGTTTTGAGTTGATTATATCGAAGTCTTTCGCACTTCATCGGCTCTTGTTCACAAAATCGATTATTATCTGTAGGCTGTTACAGGTGGAGTGAAAAGCAATGTGGTATTTGTTATTAAACCTGTTTTTTTTCTCTCGTTCAAACACATAAGGTGATAATAATTGAAGAAATGAGAACAATATCAGCTTATCAGTCATGCCGTGAAGACATTTGGCTCCTGTGCAACTGGGCCAAATCATACGGTGGATACAGGAAGGTTTGTCCCAGCGAGAAGTGTCCCGGCGGTTGAATGTTTCGCAAAGTGTCGTGAGTCGGGCTTGGAATAGGTTCATCCAAAACGACTCAGTAGCTTATGTTCATGGGGGAGGTCGGCAGCGCAGTACAACAGCTGCCCAAGATCGTCTGTTGATCCTCAATGCTAGGGGAAATCCCACTTACCCGGCGCCGGCGCGGCGTCGCAGCTCAATAGATCACTGAGAGTTGCAGCAGGAGTTCTAATTTTTAACCAGACTGTAAGACGACGACTACATGTTCGTGGTTTGAGAGCACGTAGGAGGGTACAACATCCCCGTTTGAATAGGGAACACCGGGTTCATCGACGGCAATGGGCTGAGGAGCACCGCAATTGGACACTTGAAGATTGGAGCCGATGTTTATTTACGGATGAGTCTAGATTTCGTTTGGTCAACTCCGATGGACGTATTATTGCTTGGAGGGAAAGAGGTCGAAGGTATGCAGAACAGTTTATGGTACCCACAACAGCTTTTGGCGGAGGTTCTATATGTGTATTGGGAGGCATTTGTTTGAACCAACGCACAGAGTTGGTTGTTCTGAAGAACACCACCATGACCAGCCAGAGATATCACGAAATGATCATTGAACCCATAATTGTTCCGTTTGCGGCTGCCGTGGGCGAGAATTTCATTTTAATTGACTATAATGCCCGTCCACACCGTAGTCGTCTGGTTAATGAAGCGCTAGAAACTCATGCTATTGATAGGATGGACTGGCCAGCTCGCTCTCCAGGCATGAATTGCATCGAACATGTCTGGTCTGAGATGTCTAGACAATTGTCAACCTTAGAACAACCGATCAAAAACCTGGAGGACCTTTCTAACGCTATACGGGATATTTGGACGAATTTGCCCCAAAATTTTATAAATCGTTTGATCGAAAGTATGCCTCGTAGGGTAGAATTTTGAGACGAGCTCGTGGGGGACCAACTAGGTACTAACTTAACCGAAACTTCAGCCTTCTTGTGGTTTCATCATAAAATTTTTATGTTATTCAAATACAGAATTTTTTCTCTCCAACTTTCCATTTTTTTCATTCTTTTCTCAAGTGAACCATATCATCAACTGAAAATACTCTGATATCTGACTAAATTTATAATCTTGGAGCGAATATTTCAGAAATAAATTTAGAACAAGTAAGTGATCCCTATCAATTTTTGAGCAGTGTGATATGTTTTCTCGCGGACGTAATGCAACAATTTGAATTCGTAGCTCTCTACATAAAAAGCACCATAAGCCCAGTCCAATTCTTTGCCAACACTGGCAGGAATCTTCGGTGTCTTGTAAATGGTGCTTAACGGCATTATCATAAAAACAAGCCGTTTCAGGACGGAGATGTTGATGAAAATAACGCCTGCGGTCTCAATTACGACTCAACACTGTCTACGTATGGCGTTCCTGGAGAATATCACACTGAGTATGCTCATTGTAAATGGAATACTTTATACAGAAAGTACCACTAGAAATTTTAAATACTCATACCATACAGGGTGTTTTAGATTGAGGTTCTGTGAGTTCGGGATATTAATCCTTAGATGATTTCTATGCACTATGGGTCTCTGACGTATTGTTTCTGAGATACAGGGTATTGAAATCCAAAGAAAAAAATTAATTTTTCGATTCTATTTTCTTCACCGTTCACGAGTTTTCTTTTCGTTTTGGTAGGTTTTGAGTAAAAATCAACACAGATTTTCTCACTTACAAATTATTTTCAGTTTTCACCAGTGACGCTGATACAGTTTTCTGTCCGATAAATTAACTTCAATATTAAATATCATAGACCTGGAAATATTATTGTCACTTTGACATCGATAAAAAAGGTGCATCCTTTTTTATCGGATAAAAACTTCTCTTCCTCAATATGTCAATTAGTCTGTCAAATTTTTGAATTTTGAACATATAGTGCTTTCATTTTGAATCGGTGTGGTAATTATTTAACTTTGTTGATATAAGAACCCAAAAGATGAATCGTTTTGGTGAAGTTTCGACGGAGAGAAATTATTATTATATTCTGTCGTTAATTTATCTTGCCAAAAAACACTCGAGCTTTTCTTTTATCAGATAAATTTCTCTTCAACTCAAAGTTTTGCCAATCACTAAATTTGCTCGAAAAACTGACATCAGATAAAATCGCTCCACCTTCGGTGTCGCGATTTTATCATGTCAGTTTTTCTCGTAAAATTAGTGATTAGCAAAACTGTTTCGTTGCAAAGAGAAATTTATCCGATAAAAAAAAGCTCTTGTGTTTTTACTGTTGAATAAATTTGGTGGAAAAATGGTACGCCTATGGTTTTTTTCAAATTTATAATTATTTTCGTAATCACGACATAATTTACCGTGGAAATGGTATCCTGAATTTTCACCTGCGACGAATACTTCCTGTGTTCAAAATAAATTGTCAAAATAGTTTTTCTGACTACTGCACTGAAAATATGATATTCGGTACACATAAAAAAAAGGTTACAGTTCACTGCGTCCCCAAGGTCTACTGTGGCCACTAACAGAGCTGTTCTGATCACACCCTTTACAGCTCGCCTTCCATGTTCCAGAGATCTGATGATATCCAACATCTGTAAAGGCTTCAAGGAGGTTAGTTCCTCACTCTTACAAGTTACTCGCCCAAGGCATTCTCTCCTTAGGCTGGCAATACAAAAGCATTCCATGACTAGGTAAATGGGAGTTTCTTCCTTCTCCTCACAGAACCTAAACTCGTCAGTGTCCGATAATCCCATCCTCAACAGGTGCTTCCTGAAGCGACAGTGTCCTGTGAGAAAGCCAGTGAGTAGGTGTAATTGTTTCTCACCAAGATTCAGATACCTTTTGCAACTTCTGCCAGAGTTTTTCCCTCTCGGCTTCTCCTTCTCCAGAAACTCCTTCTTGTAGGTATATTTACCTTTACCACAGAAAGGTTCTGGGCCAATGAGTGACATTCGTGCACCCTCTTTGGCAAGTGTATTGGCTTCTTCGTTTCCTTTGAATCTCGAATGGCTGGGAACCCAGATTTAAAACACCTTATTTTCTTGCCTACCTCATTGAGTTTGTTCCGGCACTCCCAGATAATCTTGAGTCGATGACGTAGGATCTCAGTGCTTTAATAGCAGCTTGACTTTCTGAGTGTATGGCTATATCGCACTTCTGATAGTTTTGTTGTCAGATTTATATCTAGACATTTTAGATTTCCGTTTGAAAGACGCTCATACAGGAGCCTAGCGACAGTGCACACTTGGTACATGGCCCGTATGTCCCAGCGCCAGATCCTGTAGAGGTTTTGGAACCATCTTTATACCATTTTACGGCATTTTCTTCGAGGTTATAGTCCGTGAATTCCAGTTTCCATTCCCCTCTTTTACTTAGCAATGTGGTGAAGTTTTTCTCAGTGCTTACTTTCTTGATCATTACAATAAGGTTCGCAGATAAGATGTAGTTGTTTAGAGAGAACCAGACTCTCTGATTCTTTATTCTCTCATTAACTGTACCTTTCTTAGATACCTACCCTATCAATCACTAGAGGTAGAGGTGTGAGATTCGTAATGACCTCAAGTGCCCTAATTGGGCACGTTCTCTTAGCTCCAGTGATGCACAAACAGGCAAGGTGTTAATAACTCTGACAAATTACTATGAATTATGTAGTGACTAGCGACCCGCCCCGGCTTCGCACGGTAATATCTTCGAAAATATTCACTTAAATCATACGTCTGAATTTTGGTACCTTCCTACCCTATAAGTTAAGTAGTCTGATGGACTGTCGCTAAGTTTCGATCCAAGTAAAACTGTTAAATAAAGACAGTTGCATCAAAATTTCATCATAAATTCCCTAAATTATGGCGCCTACCGACCCTCTAAGTTAGAAAAGTGATCAAATACTAACTTGAAGTCTTAGTAACACTCAGTTAAAAAAAAACATCAAAATCATTTCAGTAACTATGGCGTCATGCGCTTCTTGACACGATCACGCTAGATTTCCGCGGGAATGAGGAATTTTCCCGCCGTAAAAAGTAGCCTGTGTCCGTGCCTAGGATCCTATCTTTATATTAACCAAGTCTTATAAAAATCCGTTCAGACGTTAAGGCGTGAATGAGGTAAACTTTTAAAACAAACGATTAAAAATCACTAACTTAATTAGTTTTCTGCCTACTGCCTACGCCTTAAGTACGATAGCATGAATATTAATAGCCCATATCCTTTTCTAGGTTACTATCCATCACCTAACTAAATTTCATCAAAATCCGTTCAGCCGTTTAGACATGATAGTGCAAAACTCAGAGCAAAAACCATAAAAAAAATCACTAACTCAATTCAGTTTTCTGCCCACTTCCTACCCCCTTAGTTCGATGACGTGATCATTTTGATCTTATATCCGTTTTTAGGTAACCATCTATTACCTCACTAAATTTCATCAAAATCTGTTCAGCCGTTTAGACGTGAAAGAGCAAAAGTCCCAACAAAAACGACTAAAAATCACTAACTCAATTTAGTTATCTGCCTACTGCCTACCCCCTAAGAACGATGGCGTGATTATTTATAGCCTATGACCATTTCTAGGTTATCATCTATCACCATACCAAATTTCATCAAAAATCCGTTCAGCCGTTTAGGCGTGAAAGAGTAACAGACAGACAGACCATATATTTTAACGTACTCTTTATTGTCAACTCAAAAACTGGGTACCACCATTTGGAACTTTCAAGGATAATAATCTTTACTATTGATCGCTTGAATATTTCTCACGTGTATATTACACTCTGAACACATCTCAGCAATTAATGTAACTACAGTAATAACTATTTCCTTCTTTACAAGAAATGCTGAATGTTCTTGAGTTCTTGGCAACCTGATGAACATGTACAAGCTAAAACTCCGCATAGATAAGTTGAGCAAGATAATAATGGAGGTATTCAACTCGTGATGTAATGAATATGCGAGATAGTTTCGCAAAATATTTTTGTTCGCCTGAAGGAAGAGCTCACCTTCCTCAAGATGAGTAGGATCATATTATACAGGTCTGACAATCTCCTTTCTTGGGATAGGAAAACAATGTATTGAGGAGGGATGCACGGGAATAGCATAAGTGCGAGATATAACGACAGTGCTTTTGCATAATAATAATTATATCCATTGATCTCCATAATCATTACAATACACGTGTGATAATTAAATCACACGACCAAAATTTTGCTTTTTCGCTTATAAAACGTGAAGTATTGATCTGATCGAAAAGCTGTTAAGGCACTTTTTGTAGAGAATTCAAAAGCAGAAAAAATGAGAGGTGACACGTCTCAATCGGATAATGAGTTTCCAAGAAAAGTCCAAAAAACTGGAAAAAAAAAACATCAATTTTTCGAAAATTTATAACTTGGTCAATTTCTGAGATGAAGCGTAGTTACTCTGAATTTAAGTAGTTTTTAACATATACTTTATTGGTGCACAATTACGAAGCTGTCGGATGAATAGTTTTTGCACAATCGCAGTTTTCCGAATTCGACGTACTTTTTTCAAGAAGGTCGTGATACTCGGCAACTTGTCGGATTTGAATTTTACAAAAAGCATATTAAAGAAGAAATAAAATTCTTCAAATCGATTATTCTCTCGATACCGACCGATAATGTTTAGTGGGTGAAAAACGGCGTCAAACAGGAGCAAAAAGGCTCGAATGCATCAAACTAGTCGCGGAGTGGGAGTCGCCCGCTACTCGACGCGCGAAAGATACAAGGTAAACAGTTTTCCCCTCGCGTAGCGGGCGACTCCCACTACGCGACTAGTTTGATGCATTCGAGCCTTTTTGCTCCTGTTTGACGCCGTTTTTCACCCACTAAACATTATCGGTCGGTCGGTACCGAGAGAATACACGATTTGAAGAATTTTATTTCTTCTTTAAAATGCTTTTTGTAAAATTCAAATCCGTAAAGTAGCCGAGTATCACGATCTTCTTGAAAAAAGTACGTCGAATTCGGAAAAAACTGCGATTGTGCAAAAACTATTTTATTTGTTTCTCATTTGTAAACGTCAGTTTCCAAAAACACAATATTAATCAAGGAAGTTTATTTTTTCAAGTCACTAACTTGTAAAATTGACAGTTAACTTGTAAAACTTTTACAAGTTAGTAGTATATTTACATTGAAAGTTGTCAAGTACTTGCTTCTAATTTAATTTATTCTTCTAATCTGAGTTCCTGGAACAAATGTATTTCTCAATAAAACGTTCTCAAAACTATTCAAAAACGATATTCGTACCTTGTTTTATTCGTATCTATTCGCTTTCTTTTCACGTACTTGCTTCTAATTTCATTTATCCTTCTAATTTCATCGTTCCTGGAAGAGATATTTTTAGTAATAAAGGTTATAAAAGTATTAAATAAATATATTCATACCTTGTTTCATTTGGATCTGGCCTTTTTCGTCAGAAATTAGCAAATATTCTCGAACGACTTCCCTCTCGTAAAGCCACTGACAGTTGTCATAATTTTACGATGTCATAAATAATCATAAATAGCTTACGACCAAAGATTATATAGTTATAAAGATCGGAAACGACACGACTACAGTGTATGAGCGCCATCTTGGGTCAAATGTGAACTAATGTCACTATAGAAGGGTTAAAATTCTGGTTCTATGATTATAAATTTCGAAATCAAATACATGGGAAATGTCATTGATAAAAAAGTGCCAATCAATTCGTTTGCACAAATATTTTCACTTCGAACGGCTTTTGCCGTTAGTGTCGTCTCGAAAAAGTGGAAAAAAGATTAGTTTGTACCCTTCAGTAATGCAGATTACGACGAGATAGGGAAAATGGACGATCAACTGGTGTTTTATGGATGTATGCAGGTAAAGCTATATCTTGGCTTGATCAACGCTCGGATCAACGTCAAACATCTGTTGCTATTTCCACGATAGAGGCAGAAAAGTGGCTGATAGTGAAGCTGCACGGAAAATGAAATGGTTAAAGTGACTATTCAGGAAAAGTTTTCCGTCAATTCAAACAGTGATGGTGGACAACGAAGCTGCATTGAACTGAGCCAGAAACTGGAATTCCACAGACGCACTAAGTATATCATATTCAATCCTTGTATAAATCTTACAATAATACCCTAATATTTCTGTATAATATCTCTATAAATGCATAATAAAAATATTACACATGAAATACTGAATTTTATTGAAAATTATGGATTTAAAATATGAAAATGAAACATCCTGAAGGGAATACGAATTCGCATCAATTCTTATTACAGTTTTCTTTATATGATTTCTAATCCAAATTACAGATTTTATATAAAAATTGATCTTCAGTGCCATCTCTGGGTCAAATGTGAACTAAAAAATGTAGTCGTTTTTTAGTACTACGAATGTAGGGCCGTTTCCTATCTTCTATACTCTATAATCTATGCTTACGACATTTGCGACAAATTATTGAGATTTTTTGGAATTTATCTCACCTTTTACAAACGAGAAACAAATAAAATATAAAACAATACACGCAAGGTAACGGGTTTACTGGCTCAAGGAGGAACTGACTCGCCTGCGGGCTCGTCAGTTATATCCTCCATTCGCCAGTAAAAACCCTCTTACCTTGCTAGTAATGTTATTACTATATCCGACAGCTTTGCAATTGTGCACCAATAAAGTATATGTTAATAACTACTTAAATTCAGAGCAACTACGCTTCATCTCAGAAATTGAACCAGTTATGAATTTTCGAAAAATTGATGTTTATTTCCAGTTTTTTGGACTTTTCCCGGAAACTAATGACCCGCTTGAGAAGTGTCACCTCTCATTTTTTTTGTTTTTGAATTCACTACAAAAAGTGCCTAAACAGCTTTTCGATCAGATCAATACTTCACGTTTTATAAGCGAGCAAGCAAAATTTTGGATTTTTCGCTTCTCAAAAAACCTAAGACGATTCAGGAGTGGAATTATCATGAAAAACATGTAGAAACTACCTATTGCATGACTGCACAGTCAGATTTCAGGTAGTATTTTTGTCACCGAAATCGACCTTCCGATAGCTCTATTGCTTGGTCCAAAACAATCTTCGATGATTCATATCGAAGTCATCGCTGATTGTTTCCTCAAAATCCTCTAAATACCATTTTCGAAATATTTTTTTTTGCTCTCACGAATGCATATTCAAGAAAGCCAATTTCATATTCAACTTAATTATTTGACAACTCATTCAAAAAAAAGTAGATCAGAGTCATCTATGATTATTTTCTGAGATCTGTCAAAACAGACATTTTTGAAGAGTGTTAAAAGTTGCTTGTCTGAAAGTTCCATGTTACAAGTGTTTTCCTGACGACGTTCAGCGAAGGCTGAAACCTTGAATACAAGAAGCAAAAACGATGAAAATAGCCTAAATCATATTTCTTCAATTCACTACACAATCCTATTCATACCAATATTCATTTATTAAATTCGTAAAAAGGTTTATATTCACAATACAGTAGAGACTCGATAATCCGGAGAACAATAATCCGGATATTTACTAGTCCGGATGACGTCAAGATTGTATCATGTCCTTATAATCCGGATTGCAAGACTCAATAATCCGAATTTCCGATCGTTGCATACGTGGTTACGGTTCTAACTTGTCGTAACTCAATTTCTATGAGGATGATCGGGCGTTCTTTTGGTTTATAATAGTGCACAATGGTATAAGACAAAAAAAGTCAGACAAGAATAATTAATTAGTGAAATGGAATGGAATGTTTCTACCTCCAAACCAAACAGCTTTGATACAGCATATGGATCATAATGATATTAAATTAACAAAACTGAAATACCGAAAAGGCCTTTAGCACATATTTTTCCGATCCTCGAAGACGGGGATAATGTTAGCAAATGTATTTAGAGCATAGATCAATTCGATGCCATAACTCTTGGCAATTACTGATATTCAGATTCTGAAGATATACAGGAGAAAGCTATTGTTCAGCATTCTTTTTCCTTACCGTGAAAAACGTAAAATATCTAATCATTTCATTTAATATATTTGTTTTATGATTTCGATAATAAAGCCTATATTTATTTCAACCGTTTTTTGAATTGCATCTTTACTAAATTGCAAGACGCGGTATTCCGGATTCCTCATTAATCCAGATCAACCCTTGCATTAATTGATCCGGATTATCGAGTCTCTACGTATTTCATTTTACAACACTTTACTTTGCAACTCATTTATGATTTTTGGTTTCCTATACGTATATTAATGCCTTCTGCACTTGTTTTGAATGACTATTTGCAGTACTTTTATCATCAAACAAAAAGCGATTGGTTGTGGCGGTTGTATTGAAATAAATAACGTTTTCCCTATAACGTTTATATTTCAATAATTCCAAAAGCTATGTAATTATTAAGCTCTCTTGAGTTTGGATATCCGAATTGTTCATTTCGATAATTCATTGGTTGTATTCGAAATATAAAAATACTCCAACAAACTATCGAAACATTATGAACGTGCAGGCATTCAGAATCTCCCGCTGTAAATAAAATTAAAATTATTTGCTGCATTCTTTCACTCTGGTATTTGTTGTGAAATTGGGATTCATTTTCAGAATTAATAACGCAAGGACATTGATAAAATTGTTCGAAAAATTTTTATGACAGATTTCGAAAGCTTGTTGCTTGGAAACAGACCGTCGCTATAGGTGGAGGTCTGTTGCTACAAGCATTAAGCTTGAGAAAGTTGTCATGAAATTTTTGAGCATTTACCGATGTTACTCGGATAAACATTTTTGCTTACTTTGTATTATCTTTGAGCGCTCTTTCTATTTAAACGAGTGCTATATCGTTTTACTCAACTGTCTGTAATTTTCGAATTTTGAGCCGGAGATGGTTTCAAAACGATAGGATTCGACTCCTTGATAACGAATTCGTGGTCAAAGTCAATTCTGTCCTTGGGACCGTCCAGTCGTCTGTCCATCCGTTAGTATAATAACTTTCGAAGGGATTGTTCTAAGGACTTGAATTTTTCAGGGTAAGTTCGGTTCCCAAATGGCTCGGTTAAGTTCGTTATAGTAAAGTCAAATAGGGGGTTTTTAGCAGGAAAGTTGTGGGGTAGTTTTGATTTTTTCGGTTTTTTTATGTTTTTTGGGGTGCTGAATCCGAATCTGAGGTTTGCTAACAAAATTTCGTGAGGGAACATTGAAAAAATACAAAAAAAGAGAAAAAGTCTCATTCTTTGGCAGTTTTCTGCTTATAACTCGGAAACTATCAACTTTACGTGAAAAACTTTCCATACAAATGAAAGTACATGAAATTTCCTACAAATTGTATACCACAGCTGTTCTGCGACAACCCGTTCTGGCTCAAATTGAAAATGAGGTATTTTCTATGACTCAATAAATGAAAATAAATTAAATTCCGTGGTCCGATAATGCGAACGTCTTCAAATACTTGCATGAACATTCAGTATATCAGTCTTGATTCACAAAAAAAATTCAACTCGAATCGGATATCTTGTTATGGAAATATAAAGATTCTTCTTTTCAATATTCCAATTCAATTTTCTATGGTTCTGTTCACACTATGGCCACCAAATTTTGCATGGAGCTTCTTATGAGCATTTTGCATATGGCCGCAACATTTCATTTCGATGGGTTTCGTTTTGTCTGAGATATTGTGGAACAAAAAATTTGAATGGCCATATTCTATGTTTCATAAAACATGGCCATTCAAAATTTTCTGTTCCTCAATATCCCAGATAAAACTGAACCAATCGAAATGAAATGGTGCGGCCAAATGCAAGATGCTCATAATAAGCCTTATGCAAAATTGTGTGACGTAGTGTGAAGAGAAACCATAGAAAATTGAATTGGAATATTGAAAAGAAAAAATCTTTATATTTCCATAACAAGATATCCGATTCGAGTAATTTTTTTGTGAATCCGTGACTGATATACTGAATGTTCATGCAAAATTTCAAGAACGTTCGCATTATCGGAACCACGGAATTTAATTTATTTTCATTTATTGAGTCATAGAAATACCTCATTTTCAACTATAATTTAAGCCAGAACGGGTTGTCGCAGAACAAGCTGTGGTGATACAATTTGTAGGAAATTTCACGTACTTTCATTTTGTATAGCAAGCAAGGTTTTTCACGAAAAGTTGATAGTTCAGAGGTATGAGCAGAAAACTGCCAAAGAATGAGACTTTTTCTTTTTTTGTATTTTTTCAATGTTCCCTCACGAAATTT